>JARQOC010000001.1:349143047-349171613 GCA_033576535.1 Allobates femoralis
ATGTTAGATGTGTTTTTAATTTTGCACCTACAGGCGTTCAGCAATACACCACTGGATGATCCGAGTTAGGGACAGCAGAGGGCTGGGCAAGGCAACAAGAGGTGTGGTTCCCACAAAAAAAACATGTGAGCCCAAAAGCATTGACCTGAACAAAAACCCTAACCAATGGTGAAATACTCCCCGGCAGCAAGCACCACAAGGCGGTGACCACCCTAGAAGGGCGGAATGGGGGCCGTGACAACGGGGGGCCCCTCAAATAATTGAGGGGCTACATTGGCTGCAAGAAAACCGTGCGGGGAAAATAGTGCCTTAAAAAGCCAGATGTGGACTTGGGGCCCTAGGGCCCCTAGTGAATGGCAACAATTTAGGGTGCATTTGTTCCAGACCTCATGACCTGATGGCCATAACAAATATGCCTTCCGGGTGGAAATTACCCATTTAGTTGCAAAATATTGTGTCAAAATCCCCTTGAATGTAACTGTTTTGGGCTGCGACAAGTAATCTGGAGACCCAGAGTAGTTGAGCCTAGTCCAGGCATTTATTTTGCACAATAGTAGTTGCCACTTAGAAATACATATTTGCCTCTGTTGGCTAGACCCTTTTCTCACGCCTGTTGTCATGTGGGGTCACACTGTTGGATCCAATGGTGATGTCAGGACTGTTTTGTTGGTGCTCATGTTGAGCTTGTTGTGATTTTTTTTTTGTTTCCAGATTGAAAAATACATTATGTTGTGGTCACAACCAAAAACAGAATGTGTGTGCCATCCTTTCCCAACACGGTGAATCATGCAATCCAAATTCGCAATGAGTAATATGGTGGATCAGAGCCGCTTCACACGCTAGGATCTCATTGACGATATCGTTGAAACGTCATGGATTTGTGATCATTCAAACAATATCGTTTGTGCATCCTTGCATGTAAGCAAACGATGTAGGATGGAAAAACTGTAAGAACGTTCATCCAAAAAATGAGATCCTGACCTCAAATCTATCGTTCATCGTGCAATTAACGCTGCTTGAAGAAGCTACATCGTTCAGTGTGACACCTTTTTTTAACGATGTCGTTCAAAAATCTCCTATTCCTGCCGCTTTAAAAGATCGTTCAGTCCTTGCTCTCCTATTTAACTGGCGTGTTGCCGAATGGGATATTGTCAATGATATCCTTGTGTGTGACAATACACTAACAATGTCGGAACGATCACTGTCACATGATCATTCTAAGGATATTGTTAACGATATCCTAGAATGTAACGGCACCATAACAGTTGCATTATTATGGCAAAATCATCTGAATGTTCGCACAAAATTGGACACACCCAACATACCTAACCAACATATTTTATGGTGATGTACTTGACTCCATGATCATAACCACATTGTGTGTTCAGGACATGGGCCATTTGTATGTGTACAAGCAAAGTACATGTGACAGTACATTTTGAAAGTTTGGGGGTGGATGTGACATGGTGCTGACACTCATGAGCACATGAGGCACACAAAACCATACACATACATGCCATCAAGCTAAGACAGGAAGGACAAATATGTTGAACACGTAATAGATCCAAGACTGAGAATGTAGAGTGTCGATTGGCAATCCAGCCTCCTTGTGGCCTAAGGCCTACAAACATGTGTTTGTGTTACCTGTTAGGCCAGGGCCACACTTGCGTCTGCAATCCTGCTACTGGATCCTTTTTTGACGTGGAAATGTGTAAAAATGCATCCGTTAACGCACCCATAGACGCCAATGCAAAAAATGCATTGCAAAAGTGCAATCCATTTAATGCATTGTGTTTTTGAGAACTCCATTTTTAATAGGGTCTGCAACGTTTTTTGGTGTTTTATCAAAAACGCATGCATTTTTTTAACATGGGGTGTAAGGGAAGTACATGTGTTAATGCATGGTACATATAGGTAGAATGCGTTAACGCATGCGTTACAAATGGCTCAAAAATGACAATTTAAAAAACTGGATCCAGTAACGCATCCAGTAGACGGATGCAGGAACACAAGTGTGGCTCTAGCGTAAGCGTATCACAATATAAACCATACAAAAATAGAAGAAACACATATTTATTTACATCTTTCAAAAGAAAAAATGAGCGGCACTCACAAAAGACATGGCATAGTGAGGGGAGGGAGAGAGGAGTAGTGACGACGGGCACCGTTTTGCGGTAGTGTACCGCTTCTTCCGGTCAGGTCTCGGCGTCAGACGTCAGCGCTGCCTCCTAATTAGGAGGGGAGCTAGTACGTCTCCGCCTGTAGTGTGAGATAAGTGCTCAAAGTACAAAGTTTTTTAAACAAAAATAAGTGAATAAAATCATGAAGTAGTGACATAAAACATCCTATATACACTAGATATACTTGCAATACATTAATAACCGCACAATTCAGAGGCCAATCACAACTCCATAAAGCTCAGCGATCACGCTCTGTGTCCTCAATAGGAAGTCACTACTAAGTATTGTTAAATGAGCAGACACCCAAGCATGAGTTTACTTTATGTGTAATGCCTCCTATGGTCAGGAGATTTTCAGTAGAATAATGAGTAGTAGTGCTGGGCACTGCAGTAATCACCCCGTATTGCTGTACCAATCCTTGCTAGTGCACAGGTGCTGTCACTCCAGAATGGCGGTACACGCTTAATGAGTTAAGTACAACTTTCAAAAGAAAAAATGAGCGGCACTCACCAGAGTAACGAGCACTACGCCGTCCCATGTCAGTCATAAAGTGGTGGGCATATTTGTCGCGCACCTCCATTGCTGCAAGCGTGGACCGCACATTTGCCTGTTGTAGGCCTAATAAAGGGGAGTCACAATCATATGGGTCAAGGTTTATGGGTTCTTGTCTACACACATAATTATGGAGACAGACGCAGGCCTTTATCAAGCTGTCCACATTGTGAGGGTGCAACTGTATGGTGGTCAGCAGCACCCGCCACTTTGAAGCAAATATGTCAGACACACACTCAACATATTGCCGTGCCCAACTTAACCGCATGTTAAAGTTATGCCGGGCAGGCGTGAGTGTGTGGCAGGCATATTGTTATTATAGTGTTGTGACCCGTAGAAGCGCTACTAGAGCGCGAAACAGCCCGTTGTTATGACCCCCACCCCTCCACTGCACCCCCCTTGCACAGCCCTTGTCACCGATTGAAATGCTTTGAAAAGCTAAATAAAGCACTGTGAACCTGGGATGGATGAGTGCTGCCTCCTCTCTGTTTAAACTTTGAACCGGAAGAAGTCTGTGGCTGGAGGAAGTGCACCTAGGATCCTGGAGGCGTGTGCAGCCAGAGGAGTTGGCGGCGAGGACGGTGACGATATGCCCCTGTAAGGACGGTGCAGCGGCGGTGCCGAGCTCCCTCATAAGTGCGGCTGGCATATGGCTTCATTGAATTTATATGAAGCTTAAAGGCCTCATTAGCCACCAAAATAAAAGGAAAACAGAGAGGATTGGTGCCAGGCAAAGGGCACGGTGGGGGTATATGAAAGCACACATTATACAGTGCTTGCCCCATGGCACTGTCCTTGAACACTCATGAGTCATTGGTCCCGCCATACACCACTATGTCCAACGCGATGAAACAGGCCTGGGAATCAGCTATCGCCATTAAGACTATGGAGTAGGATTTCTTATAGTCATATTAATTAGAACCACTATGTGGTGGCTTCCGGATTCTTATATATTTGCCGTACAAGGTGCTGATGCAGTTTGGAAACTTAGCTTGCTGTTGAAAACAGACGGCATTTTCCCTCCGTTGGGTGTTGGCATCACCAGGGGCTGGAGCTTGGAACACAAAACCTCACAAGTCTCCGGGACAATGGTGCTGATGGTCGACCAATCCGGAACTGGTAGTGAAGGGAAGCATAAGACTCCCCTGTGGCCAAACACCTGTAAGTGAATCAAAAACAGTAATTAGGCATGTACAGACACATTACATGAGTTTGTGGGAAACACACATCAGGTTTGGCCAAACTCCTAGGCAACATGCATAACATCGGATCACAGATCCTGATTGTACCAAAGTGACAGTTACTTGGCTGCTCACTGTATTTTGACAAGGATAACACTGACATCCGCAAGACATTGACATTAGCAAGGGAATTCGCCAAATGACAAGTAAAGTACCCTATTCCCAGAGTCATACTTATGGACAATAAAAAGATGTATGTCAATCTAAATGGCAGCAAGCAGCACAGTGAATGACACATTGGTGGTGTAAGGTTCTGATTTTGAACAATTGCTGTCAGATGCCATGGCAAAAACCTGGCAACAGCTTCCCTTAAATCTTCAAACATGGAGAAATCATATGTGTTCAGTGTGTGCAGCCAAACAGGCAGCAGCCCAACAACACTTACCTTAGCGTTACTACCAGTCTTTTAGCTGGTGAAATGGCCGGCCGCCACCATGTGTCCTGCCTAGAGGTGTCATCGGCCACCAGGGCAAGAAGTATGTCAAAAGCAGGCACAGACATCCTGAGGAAACGCTGAAACTTGTGTGGGAACATCCTCAATTGGGGATAGAGGACATGAAAAGTGCCATACTGTGGGCGTAGGAGGTTAACCTCATGTACCCAGAGCCGGCTACGCCTGGCCTGTCGCCGGAGGGCCACGTAGCGCAGCTCTAGGAACAATAAATGAAGCTCAACATCCATAATGCACCCACAGTACAAACACACAGAAAATGTCCTAAATGCAGGTGGCAGCACCCCAAAATGACCTGCCCTGCTTACTGGCTGAGGGGTGTGGCTAACCATGCATATTGAGTGGCAAATTATTTAAAAAAAAAAGAAAAAAAAAAGACCCTTATGCGCTAATAGATCGGTTAACGGATGCTACATATGTGGTACATCTGTTAACGGATCCTTTTTTTTATGCACATAAATGGCCAAAAAACAGCCTGAAAATAACGGATCTGTTTTTGGATCCATTGAAAAAACTGATTGGCATGTGTGACCCTAGCCATAGTAACATAGTAACATAGTTTTTAAGGTTGAAGGAAGACTTTAAGTCCATCTTTTTCAACCCATAGCCTAACATGTTGATCCAGCGGAAGGCAAAAAAAAAACCCATGTGGCAACACTAAGCTTCACATTGGGGAAAGAAATTCCTTCCTTACTCCACATACGGCAATCAGACTAGTTCCCTGGAACAACACCCTATCAAAGAATTTAGTATATATAACTGGTAATATTATAGTTTTCTAGAAAGGCATCCAGGCCCTTCTTAAATGTTAGTAGTGAGTCACTCATTACAACATCATGTGGCAGAGAGTTCCATAGTCTCACTGCTCTTACAGTAAAGAATCCACATCTGTGATTATGATTAAACCTTCTTTCCTCCAGACGTAGAGGATTCCCCCTTGTCCAAGTCTCAGGACTAAGAGTAAAGAGATCAATAGAAAGTTCTCTGTACTGTCCCCTCATATATTTATACATTATTATAAGATCACCCCTAAGCCTTCGTTTTTCCAAACTAAAAAATTCCAAGTTTGATAACCTGTCTAGGTACTGCAGACCCCTCAGTCCTCTAATAACCTTGGTCGCTGTTCTCTGCACCCATTCTAGTTCAGCTATGTCTTTCTTATACACCGGAGACCAGAATTGTACACAGTATTCTAAATGTGGTCGCACTAGTGACTTATAGAGAGGTAACGTTATGTTCTCCTCATGAGCATCTATGCCTCTTTTAATACATCCCATTATTTTATTTGCCTTTGCAGCAGCTGCCTGACACTGGCTACTTATCGTGAGTTTGTCATCTACCCATACACCCAGGTCTTTTTCAGTGATATTTTTGCCCAGTGTTTTACAATTAAGCACATAATTACTGTATACCTTTATTTCCTCTGCCCAAGTGCATGACCTTACATTTATCCCCATTAAGGTTTATTTGCCATTTATCAGCCCAAGCTTCTAGTTTACATAAATCCTCCTGTAATATAAAATTTTCCTACTCTGTATTGATTACCCTGCAGAGTTTAGTGTCATCTGCAAATATTGAGATTCTACTCTGTATGCCCCCTACAAGGTCATTAATAAATATGTTAAAAGGAAGTGGGCCCAATACTGAACCCTGTGGTATCCCACTGTTAACTGTGACCCATTCTGAGTGTGTTCCATTAATAACCACCCTTTGTTTCCTATCACTAAGCCAGTTCTTAACCCATTTACACATATTTTCCCCTATCCTCATTGTTCTCATTTTATGTATCAACCTTTTGTGTGGCACCATATCAAAAGCTTTTGAAAAGTCCATATACACCACGTCCACTGCATTTCTTTGGTCCAGTCCAGAATTTACCTCTTCATAGAAGCTTATCAGATTAGTTTGACAGGAATGGTCCCTCTTAAATCCATGTTGATATTGGGTCATGAGGTTATTTTTCTTCAGATACTCCAGTACAGCATCTTAGAAAACCCTCTAGGATTTTACCCACAGTAGAGGTTAAGCTTACTGGCCTATAATTTCCAAGTTCAGTTTTTGTCCCCTTTTTGAATATTGGCACCACATTTGCTATATGCCAGTCCTGTGGTACAAACCTTGTTATTATGGAATCCTTAAATTTTAAAAATAATGGTCTATCTATCACAGTACTTAATTCCTGCAGTACTCTGGGGTGTATCCCATGCGTGCCCTGGTATTTGTCAATTTTAGTGATTTTTAGGCGGTGCCATACTTCCTGCTGGGTTAAGCAGGTGACATTCAATGGAGAATTGTTGTTATCACCGACCATGTTGTCTGATATGGGATTTTCTTGTGTACATACTGTTGATAAAAAGTCATTTAGCATATTGGCTTTTTCCTCATCCTCATTCACCATTTAACCCAAACTATTTTTAAGGGGACCAACACAATCATTTTTTAGTTTCTTACTATTATGTAGTTAAAAAATATTTTGGGATTTTTTTTACTTTCTCTGGCAATAAGTCTCTATGTCTCAATCACTGCTGCCTTGATTTGCTTTTTACAAATGTTATTTAATTTTCTGTATTTATTTAATGCCTCATCTCTACCTACTTGCTTAAAATCCCTACATGCTTTCTTTTTGTCACTTATTGCGCCCCTTATAGCTTTATTTAGCTTTAGTGGTTTCCTCCTATTTCTAGCATGGTTATTCCCATAGGGTATATTTTGTGCACAGGTCCTATTCAGGATGGTAATAAACGTCTCCCATTTGCTTTGTGTACCTTCATGTCTCAGGACATTGTCCCAGTTTATTGCACTAAGATTATCTCTCAACCGTTGGAAATTTGCCTTCCTGAAGTCTAGTGTCCTTGTAGCCCCTCTACTACACGTCTTATTAAAGGATACTTGAAAACTTATTTTGTGATTACAATTGTTCAAGTGACCTCCATCTCGTATATTTGGTATGTGGTCCGGCCTGTTGCTTAATATTAGGTCCGGCGGTGCCCCCTTTCTTGTTGGCCTGAATTAGTTGTGAAAGGTAATTGTCTCTTATAATTGTCAATAACCTATTACCTTTGCTGGAACTGCAGGTTTCTGTTGCCCAATAAATTTCAGGATAGTTGAAGTCCTCCATAATAATGACTTCTCCCTGAGTCGCTGCTCCATCTGTTTGCTTTATGAGGATATTCTCCTCCACCTTCATTATTGTTGGAGATTTATAACAAACCCCTATCAGTAATTTATTTTTTCCCCCTCCCTTTATCTCCACCCACAGGGACTTTCTAATTTTCATTAGATTCACATATAGGATGGGTTTTAAGGATTCATATACAGGATGGGTTTTAAGGATGATTTTACATATAAACAGACACCTTCAGGTATTCCACAACACTTTACAATGCCAATTTGAACTGTTGGTTTGTTCGGCTTTGCTCTGAGGGGCTTCGGGCGGCCCTCTACCATACATTTGGTAGGGACTGCTCTTACTCATACATTTGGGCAGTCCCTACCTCATTGTTACTGAGATAGTGGAATACATATTCCAACGCCCTTTACAATGCCAGCTTCAATGTGCTCATTGGTGTTATGGGCTTTATCCTCCTCCTCCTACTCTATGGGTTGGGTTGGATGGTAGACAATGACTACTGTCTGTTGCCAAGCAGCAACACCATATCTTGCACATATTCCAGTCTCGGTAGCCAGGTGGCTGGACTGTACAATCCTCAACCTGTCCCTTTTTCCTCCCCCCCATCTTAAGTCCTAGGATACAGTGCCTTGTGAAAGTATTCAGCCCCCTTGAACTTTTCAACCTTTTGCCACATTTCAGGCTTCAAACATAAACATATCAATTCTAATTTTTTTGTGAAGAATCAACAACATGTGGGACACAATCATGAAGTGGAACGAAATTTATTGGATATTTTAAACATTTTTAACAAATAAAAAACTGAAAAGTGGGGCGTGCAATATTAATCGGCCCCTTTACTTTCAGTGCAGCAAACTCACTCCAGAAGTTCAGTGAGGATCTCTGAATGATCCAATGTTGTCCTAAATGACTGGTAATGATAAATAGAATCCACCTGTGTGTAATCAAGTTTCCATATAAATGGACCTATTCTGTGATAGTCACAGGGTTCTGTTTCAAGTGCAGAGAGCATCATGAAGACCAAGGAACACTCCAGGCAGGTCCAAGATACTGTTGTGGCAAAGTTTAAAGCCAAATTTGGATACAAAAAGATTTCCAAAGTTTTAAACATCTCAAGGAGCACTGTGCAAGCGATCATATTGAAATGGAAGGAATATCAGACCACTGCTAATCTACTAAGATCCGGCCATCCCTTTAAACTTTCATCTCAAACAAGCAGAAGACTGATCAGAGATGCAGCCGAAAGGCCCATGATCACTCTGGATGAACTGCAGAGATCTACAGCTGAGGTGGGAGAGTCTGTCCATAGGACAACAATCAGTCGTACACTGGACAAATCTGGCCTTTATGGAAGAGTGGCAAGAAGAAAGCCATTTCTTAAAGATATCCATAAAAGGTCTCATTTGAAGTTTGCCACAAGCCACCTAGGAGACATGCCAAACATGTGGAATAAGGTGCTCTGGTCAGATGAAACCAAAATCGAACTTTTTGGGCACAATGCAAAATGATATGTTTGGTGTAAAAGCAACAAAGCTCATCACCCTCAAAACACCATCCCCACAGTCAAACATGGTGGTGGCTGCATCATGGTTTGGGCTTGCTTTCCTTCAGCAGGGACAGGGAAGATGGTTAAAATTGATGGGAGGTTTGGACGGAGCCAAATACAGGACCATTCTGGCAGAAAGCTGTTGGAGTCTGCAAAAGACCTGAGACTGGGACGGAGATTTATCTTACAACAAGACAATGATCCCAAACATAAATGGAATGGTTCAAAAATAAACGTATCCAGGTGTTAGAATAGCCAAGTCAAAGTCCAGACCTGAATCCAATCGAGAATCTGTGGAAAGAGTTGAAAACTGCTGTTCACAAATGCTCTCCATCCAACCTCAGTGAGCTTGAGCTGTTTTGCAAGGAAGAATGGTCAAGAATTTCAGTCTCTCGATGTGCAAAACTAATAGAGACATACCCCAAGCGCCTTGCAGCTGTAATCACAGCAAAAGGTGATGCTACAAAGTATTGTAAAGCGCTGCGGAATATGTTGGCGCTATAAAAATAAAGCTTTATTATTATTATTATTACCGTATATACTCGCATATAAGCCGAGTTTTTCAGCCCAAAAATTGGGCTGAAAAGTACCCCCCTCGGCTTATACGCGAGTCAGTGCTGTATACCGATGTATACATCGGTACATACCGATGTATACATCGGTATACAGCAGCCCCCGCATACCCAGTAATGCAGGGCCCCCCCAGGGTCTCTCCGGTCACCTGTAAAGCAAGCTATACTTATCAGTGTCCCGCTCGCACCCGCCGCTGCCGACATCCACGATCCTCCATCTTCATGCGACTCCTCTTCCTGTTTCTGTGCGCGTCGCCGGCAATGACGTCATTCCCGGCGACGCGCACAGGAAACAGGAAGAGGAGTCGCATGAAGATGGAGGATCGCGGATGTCGGCAGCGGCGGGTGCGAGCGGGACACTGATAAGTATAGCTTGCTTTACAGGTGACCGGAGAGACGCTGGGGGGGGCCTGCATTACTGGGGCTGCCTGTATACTACCGCTGGGGCTGCTATATACCTCTGGGGCACTGTATACTACCACTGGGGCTGCTATATACCTCTGGGGCCCTGTATACTACCACTGGGGCTGCTATATACCTCTGGGGCACTGTATACTACCACTGGGGCTGCTATATACCTCTGGGGCCCTGTATACTACCACTGGGGCTGCTATATACCTCTGGGGCCCTGTATACTACCACTGGGGCTGCTATATACCTCTGGGGCAGTGTATACTACCACTGGGGCTGCTATATACCTCTGGGGCCCTGTATACTACCGCTGGGGCTGCTATATACCTCTGGGGCCCTGTATACTACCACTGGGGCTGCTATATACCTCTGGGGCCCTGTATACTACCACTGGGGCTGTATATACTACCACTGGGGCTGTATATACTACTGGGGCTGCGTGTATACTACCACTGGGGCTGCTGTATCTACCTCTGGGACTGGTGTATACCACACTGCTGGGGGCTGTATACTTGTGCTAGGGTCCACCCTCGGCTTATACACGAGTCAATAGATTTTCCCAGGTTTTGGGGGCAAAAGTAGGGGGGTCGGCTTATACACGGGTCGGCTTATACACGAGTATATACGGTATTATTATTATTATTATTATTATTAATAACTCAAGGGGGCCGAATAACATTGCATGCCCCACTTTTCAGTTTTTTATTTGTTAAAAAAGTTTAAAATATGCAATACTTTTTGATCCACTTCACGATTGTGTCCCACTTGTTGTTGATTCTTCCCAAAAAAATTAGAATTTATATCTTTATGTTTGAAGCTTGAAATGTGGCAAAAGGTTGAAAAATTCAAGAGTGCCGAATACTTTCACAAGGCACTGTACATATGTCCACAAACTTGTGCACTCTGAGGAGCTCTTTATGTTCCCTTTTTACTCATTCTACACTCTTGCCATGCACCGTTCAAGGGGGACATGAGTAGGTGTATTACAAAGATGCACAAATATTTGAGCCCCCGTGGCCAGAAGAGAGCCACATTGTAAAACATTAGTCTAGGTTCACATTTCAGGACGGTTACGTTGCGTCCCATGCGCATGCGCAGCCGCAGGTGAAAACGCATGTGAACGCGTGTAAACGAAGCGTTTTACATACGCAAGCGCATAGCTTTTCGGACGCAGGTCCGCAACGTTCACATGCGTTTGTCTGCGTTTTTACCCTTGCGCATGCGTTTTCCATCTGCATGCGTTCGGTAAACTAGCCCAATTTTCAGTGACCCAGACTACAGACACGCCCATGGGCAGTGGCCTTAAGGAAGACATAAAAATAGACCCTGCCCATAGTTATGCCTGTAGCTGGTTGCTGATGAGAGAGAGAAGATGGAGCTTGGATTTGACAGCTTTTACAGAGAATTGGACTTGGCGATGAACACTGCAGTATCTTATGCCATGGCTTGCGAGGGACATCGGCGCCGAGCAAGGGAACGAAGACGTCGGCCACCTCGTCGTCTATGGCAGCACCCTATCGTCGAGCTTCGGGGTACACGTGGAGTGTACCACTCCTTGTTCCATGAGTTGCAAGAAGATCCGGTGAAGTTCCACGACTACACCCGCATGTCCGTGGACAGCTTCCTGCACTTGCTGCGACGTGTCCAAGATGTCATCTGCCGCACTGACACACAGCTACGAAGATGTATTTCTCCAGAGGAACGTCTTCTGGTCACCCTTCGGTATGTATTTTTATCGCAACTGTATTGTTTATCAACTGTATGCCTCCTTGACATCCTGTGTCCTGTTCCTGTTTAGTCCTCTCTGACGTGTGAAATCTCCAGGCCCCTAGTCCCTGTCAATTCTATCCTCGTTACATTTCACCTCCTGCAATAGCATCTCCGCTGAACTACACCTTCTGCTTTTTGTCATAAATTTGTCTTAACTATTTGTCTTCTTCCTTTGCAGATTCCTGGCTACCGGCGAAACATTATCATCGCTACACTTTCAATTTCGGCTGGGATTGTCTACACTTTCTGGGATAGTGCAGGAGACGTGTCAAGCTATCTGTGAGTGTCTACGGCCAGACTTCTTCCCTCCCACCACCAGCGAGCTCTGGTTACATAAAGCATCCAGATACGAAGAAGTCTGCCAGTTTCCCAACTGCGTGGGGGCCGTAGATGGGAAACACATCAGGATCCAGAAGCCAGCAGGATCAGGATCAGAGTATTATAACTACAAGAAATTCTTCTCAGTAATACTCATGGCCATCGCCGATGCAGACTGCTGCTTTACGGCTGTGGATGTGGGACAATATGGCCGAGCCAATGACTCCTCTGCGTTCAAAAACTCTGATATGGGCAGGAAGCTTTATACAAACACTTTTGCCATTCCTCCACCCAAACCACTACCACACACTGATGGACCTGACATGCCCTTTGTAATTGTGGGGGATGAAGCCTTCCAAATGTGTGTGAACTTGGTGAAGCCATACTCGAGCCGGCAGTTAACATACACAAGACGAATCTACAACTACCGGCTTTTCCGTGCCAGGCGGACAGTAGAATGTGCTTTTGGCTTGCTGGTAGCTAGGTGGCGCATTCTATCGACCTCTATCAACTTAAAAACTGACACTATCATCGATGTTGTACGAGCCTGTGTTGTCTTACATAATTATGTTCATCAAATGGAAAAACCACGACTGGACCTTGATGAACCTCAAAGTACCAACCTGGTAGATTTCCAACAAGACATCGTGCGCTCAAGTCTGGAGGTGTTGAGCATGCGGGACTCCTTTGCCTCCTACTTTGTCTCAAACGAGGGCCGAGTCGACTGGCAGGATGACATGGTGTGATTTGTTACAAAATAATTTCAAAGCACCTTTGTTTGTACTACGGCAGTACGCCATCATTATGTTTGCATTTAAATTCTATGTCCTGAAAACACCTAAAATGTAAAGTTAATATGTGTCACCATTCATGTACCGTTATGCTGTAATGATTGACATCTGTTAATGTCTGGCCCAACTTTGTTTTTTCTACACACTCCCGATTTCAAAGCACACATTCATTAAATTTTTGTTTTTGGATACACTTTGAGTTTGAGTGGTTATTTACCCAACTTTGTGTTTTTATGTGTGTTTCACAAGTTTGTCCCCTATCTAGCCTCCATCCTGCAATACCTGTGTCCATCTATATAGCATACATCATTCCATCACACTATGTAGCTTGGTATATTTCAAACATCCTTCTAAGGGCCACGTTACACACACAGATATCTGTGCAGATATTGTTCACATATCTCTGGTTGCAGTGAAATCATGGACACATGGCTCCATTTGTATACTGCCTCAAAATGTAACAATGTGTCCATGATTTCATTGCAACCAGAGATCTGCGAACAATATCTGCACAGATATCTGTGTGTGTGACGTGGCCCTAAGGATCTATCTGATAAGGCCACTTCACACACACAGATATCTGAGTCTAATATCTGAACAGATCTCTGGTTGCAGTGAAATCATGTAAACATTGCTCCATGTTGTACACAGCCACAAAATGGAGCAATGTGTCCATGATTTCACTGCAACCAGAGATCTGTTCAGATATTGAACAGATAAATTGGTGTGTGTAAACCCACCATAAAGGCCACTTCACACACACAGATATCTGAGTCTAATATCTGAACAGATCTCTGGTTGCAGTGAAATCATGTAAACATTGCTCCATGTTGTACACAGCCACAAAATGGAGCAATGTATCCATGATTTCACTGCAACCAGAGATCTGTTCAGATATTGGACTCAGATATCTGTGTGTGTGAAGTGGCCTATAGATAGATAATGGGATGGAATGAGGTATGCTACATACATAGCGAAAAACAGGGACGGGAGGATGGATGCTAGATAGATTAATTGAGGAGTGCCATTATGGTCGCTACATAGCTAAACATAGGTATGGCAGGATCATCCATCCTGAAATACCTGTGTGCATCTATGTAGCAGATATCATTCCTTCCCAGTATGTATGTATGATAATATCATACATCCTTCTATCCAATGATCTATCAGAGAGCTAGATAATGGGATGGAATGAGGTATGCAGCATACATAAGCGAAAAACAGGGAGGGCATCATGGATGCTTGAAAGATAAACTCAGGGATGGGAGGCTGGCTATACATAGCTAACCACATAGCTGGACATAAACCCACCTTAATAATTACTTAACTCTATCCAATGAAGTCAATAAAAAAGAATAAAATGGTAAACCAAACATAATTTATTGAACAAATAACAGCCATAAAACTGGCCAAATCAAAGTGAGAACGTAAAATTACGACAATATGTGCAAGTCCATTGTCACAGTGATGTGAAAGTTGATGCTTGAAATTTGCCTGTGGAATTAGTGGTGCTGCTGCTGTTGCTTCTGGATCCCGGTGGCACCGTGAGGGCAATGTCCGATGGAAAAGTTGGTAAAGTCTCTGTGGGAATATTCACAGTCGGTGTTGAGAGACTTGTGCGGTTAGTCAGTGGGGTTGTTGCAGAGGTGTACAACTGAGTACCAGCCGCCTCTAAAGTCAAATACGTACACACATGGGGAGAGGACGGAAGGGTAGAAGGTGTAAAAGTGTCTAGGAGAAGAGAAGGGACCGAGGATGGAAATGAAACGTTTGAAAAAAGGGAGAGATTAGACTGGGTGTGAGGAGTGGAAACCTGTAGGAGTGCAACATTTGCAGGTGAAGTAGCAGGGGGGAAGAGGTCTGGAAGGTGCTGCTGTTTTTTTGGTTTACCAACCTTGCGCTGTGGTGCTGCGGTTTCCACATTTTCCTGTTTTTTTTCTTTTCGCATTTTAGACTGCTGTTGCTGGCTTTCCAAATCCTTCGCTTTTGGGGTCTTGGTCCTTTTCCGGGGCTTCATGGGTGTCATCAACTCAGCTGGAATTTGTAAGAGAGGTTTACCTTGACTCTTGTGTTGTAAAAAAAGATTTTTGTTAGGTGGATCACCAGTTTTTTTTGGAACAGAGCTACAAGATGAAGGAGGCTTGGCTGTCATGACTGTGGAGATTGCAACATCGCTTTGAGGTTGCAACAACGCTGGCTCTGTGCAAGGAGTTTTGTTGATGTCATGACTCTTGACATTGGTTGAGGTGGCCGGCCCTGCTGAAATGCGTCGTCTGAGCGAGGAGTTGGAGTGGCTGTGTGGACATTCTGGCTGGAACCGACTGTCCGGCCCGGCAGGACTGCGGTGCTGGAGCGAGGATTGGCCGAAGTAGCTGTAACTCTGTGGCTGTGAACATCAGGCTGACCATCTAGTACTGCGCTGGCTGAGCTGAAGACTGCCCGAGAGGTACTCATTAAAGTACTTGATGTTCGGCGGGAGTCAGGTTGAAGCGGAGATGATGTAAGCAGGGCGGTGTAAGAGGGAACATCTGGTGCCAAGTCCAGTGCTGCTGAGGACTGAGAGAAGTTCAGTGATGTGGAGGTTGTCAATGGTTGTCCATGTTCCAAATCAGTGGGTTGAGTCAAGCTCAATGTTCTTTCTAAATTCATTGGTGGACGATTGTAGAATGTTTGCTGCTGCTGTTGAAACGCAATTTGATGCATGTGCTGTTGTTGCTGCTGTTGTTGCTGTTGTTGTTGCTGGTGCTGCTGTTGCAATGCCAGCCGATATGCGCCCTGACAGGAAGTCATGACATTTATCTGAAACTCAGGTTCTAAGTTATCCGTCACGCACTTCTCCATACATGAGAAAAAATGTCAGGCCGGTCTACTAAGGTCGGCCTCCAGGCGATCCAGTCGTCCGGTAACTTCACCAAAAAGAGTCTGCATAAACACAAAACCCTTTTCAACAGAGTTACCAAGACGCCTCATAGACTCCTGGAAGCTCGAACTTAGATGGAGAAACTCAGGCATGAGTGTCCTATCACTGGCCCTCTGTCTCTGCCGTGATGTTCCCACCAAGGAGGGACAAGAGGCCTGGGATAGGGGATAACTGTCTATGCCGGCAACCTGGGTTCCAGATAATGGAAAGTCCACACCTTCTCCCTCTGCTGTCTGACTTTGCGAAGAATGTGCGGTGTCGCTCTGTGAAGACAGATTCTGGGACCTTGCTGCATCAGACGGTTGGGCAGTGCTGCTCCAAGTCCTGTGGGTAAAAAACACAAAGGAAAAAAGATTTAGAAAAAAAAGGAAATGGACTAGTTCTCTTGCCTACTACTACCGTCTATTGCCCTGCCTCCTTGCCTCCAGGTAACTTTATCTTCTCGATGACAACAAACAACAGCCCCCCTCCTCTACCCTCTCAACTACAGCCTCCCAACTACAGCCTCCCAACTACAGCCTCCCAACTACAGCCTCTCAACTACAGCCTCCCAACTACAGCCTCCCAACTACAGGCTCCCAACTACAGCCTCCCAACTACAGCTTCCTGTTTTTTTTTAAATTTCCAAGGAATACTTACACACGTTGTGTAACGACATCCCGCAGAAAATCGAGCTGCTGGTGGTAGATGTAAGGCTTTTTCTTTGAAGGTTTGGAACCACTGCGCACATTCTGCTCGACTCTCTTATCCTTATTGTATCTGTCCTTCATAGAGCGCCACCGAACGGTCAGAGACTTCACTAGAATGGAGAGAGTAAATCACTTGATTAATGTTCACATTTCATGAGTGTGGACAGAGAACGCTTTTGCCCGCCCAAACAAAACTTACTAAAGGCTTCTTGGTCCTTGACAGGTGCAGCGTCATAGCCCGGCCACATAATTCTGGCAATCTGTGCCCATTGTCTTCGCAACACAATATTGTCAAAGTGTTTGCGGTCACGTGGGTCCCAAATCGCCGTTCGCTCATGAACAAGTGGTATTAACTTGTCATTGTCCACATACGGTTGGCCCATGTCAACAGTCTCCTAGAATGTAATAAAGATGATGATAATTTCAACGATACAATTACAAGACATCACATTTCCCAAACATAAGCACTTACAATTGGGTTATCCACATTTTCTGTGTCGTCACAAATACTATGGGCTGATTCCTCTCCACTTTCCTCACTGTCTTGTTGGTCCACCTCTGTTTCATAGTCCTGTATAATAAACCTTAGTGTTATTTTGGCCTATTTTTCAGATGACTAGTTTGAAACAAGCAAGTGTTGACTTACAGGGTCACTAGGTTCAGCTTGATGAGGGTCCATGTATTCACTGCAATCGGACATCTTGGCGCAGCAGTGTCACTCAGCCCGGAAGAACCAAAATCGACAGAGAAAGTGGGTAACGAGCCAGCAGCAATAGACACCTCTATAGATCAGCAGCAGCAACAGCAGCACCTACAGCAGGGGCACACAATGACAAAGGTGTAAATGTAAAGACTACAGACAGGTGCAATGTCAGACCCCCAAGTGACACAAAGTGACATGCATTAGCCCACAGAACATATGGGCCTAAGGCCATACTCCTGGCAGCAGGGACCCCCAAATGACACAGTGACATACATTAGGCAGCAGGGACCTCCAAATGAGACAGTCACATACATTAGGCAGCAGGGACCCCCAAATGACACTGTCACATACATTAGGTAGCAGGGACCCCAAAATGACACAGTCACATACATTGGGCAGCAGGGACCTATGGGCCTAAGGCCATACTCCTGGCAGCAGGGACCCCCAAATGAGACAGTCACATACATTAGGCAGCAGGGACCCCCAAATGACACAGTCACATACATTAGGCAGCAGGGACCCCCAAATGAGACAGTCACATACATTAGGCAGCAGGGACCCCCAAATGACACTGTCACATACATTAGGCAGCAGGGACCCCAAAATGACACAGTCACATACATTAGGCAGCAGAGATCTATGGGCCTAAGGCCATACTCCTGGCAGCAGGGACCCCCAAATGAGACAGCCACATACATTAGGCAGCAGGGACCCCAAAATGACACAGTCACATACATTAGGCAGCAGGGACCCCCAAATGACACAGTCACATACATTAGGCAGCAGGGAACCCCAAATGACACAGTCACATACATTAGGCAGCAGGGACCCCCAAATGAGACAGTCACATACATTAGGCAGCAGGGACCCCCAAATGACACTGTCACATACATTAGGCAGCAGGGACCCCAAAATGACACTGTCACATACATTAGGCAGCAGGGACCCCCAAATGACACAGTCACATACATTAGGCAGCAGGGACCTCCAAATGACACTGTCACATACATTAGGCAGCAGGGACCCCCAAATGACACAGTCACATACATTAGGCAGCAGGGAACCTCAAATGACACAGTCACATACATTAGGCAGCAGGGACCCCCAAATGAGACAGTCACATACATTAGGCAGCAGGGACCCCCAAATGACACTGTCACATACATTAGGCAGCAGGGACCCCAAAATGACACAGTCACATACATTAGGCAGCAGAGATCTATGGGCCTAAGGCCATACTCCTGGCAGCAGGGACCCCCAAATGAGACAGCCACATACATTAGGCAGCAGGGACCCCAAAATGACACAGTCACATACATTAGGCAGCAGGGACCCCCAAATGACACAGTCACATACATTAGGCAGCAGGGACCCCCAAATGAGACAGTCACATACATTAGGCAGCAGGGACCCCAAAATGACACAGTCACATACATTAGGCAGCAGGGACCCCCAAATGACACAGTCACATACATTAGGCAGCAGGGAACCCCAAATGACACAGTCACATACATTAGGCAGCAGGGACCCCCAAATGAGACAGTCACATACATTAGGCAGCAGGGACCCCCAAATGACACTGTCACATACATTAGGCAGCAGGGACCCCAAAATGACACTGTCACATACATTAGGCAGCAGGGACCCCCAAATGACACAGTCACATACATTAGGCAGCAGGGACCCCAAAATGACACAGTCACATACATTAGGCAGCAGGGAACCACAAATTACACTGTCACATACATTAGGCAGCAGGGACCCCAAAATGACACAGTCACATACATTAGGCAGCAGGGACCCCCAAATGACACTGTCACATACATTAGGCAGCAGGGACCCCAAAATGACACAGTCACATACATTAGGCAGCAGGGAACCACAAATTACACTGTCACATACATTAGGCAGCAGGGACCCCAAAATGACACAGTCACATACATTAGGCAGCAGGGAACCCCAAATGACACTGTGACATACATTAGGCAGCAGGGACCCCAAAATGACACAGTCACATACATTAGGCAGCAGGGAACCCCAAATGACATTGTCACATACATTAGGCAGCAGGGATCCCAAAATGACACAGTCATATACATTAGACAGCAGGGACCCCAAATGACACAGTCACATGCATTATCCCACAGAACATATGGGCCTAAGGCCATACTTCAGGCAGCAGGGACCCCCAAATCTAGCAACACAGAGGCGTCCCACACCCTCCCAGCAACATTGTACTACAGGGGATCAGATCTCATTATTACATGCTTATTAAAAATGAATATACTTTACCAACCAAAACCAGAACCAGGAACCAAGAATGAAGACAGGACCAGACCCAGATCCAGGTAGAACACAGCATGCAGCCAGGCAGACAGACAGGCAAGATGGGATGGACGGATCCAGGGATTCCTTGCAGGTCCACAGGCAGCCCTCCAGGGAAGATCCCAACAGAAATTAATCCTGGAAGCAGTGTTCTGATGCAGGGTGCAGAGAGGATCCAGGCCCAGGTCCATCCAGCAGTCCTCAGCTATGCAGGGTCCAAAGGTGTGGCCGTTGAGTCTTGCCTCCCAGGAGCTAGTAGTTATATAGAGGATGTCTTGTGGGCTGGTTCATGGGCGGAGAGTATGCTGGACGCCAAAAACTCTTTTTAAGCATGCGCACTAAGGTGTCCGCATGCGTTTCATCCGCTGGTGTCCGCAAAACCATCCGCATGCGTACAGTCTCATAGGGGGCTAATGTTAATTGTATCCGCAGCGTGCGCATGGGGACACTTGAATTTTTTTGGACGCGCCGAAAAATGCTACAAGACGCGTTCCCTGCTGGCATAAAATCTTCTTCTCCGTCCGCATGCGGACAGTTACGCAGCTGAACGCGAACGAACGTAGCTATGTGCGGATGACTGTGCATCCCATGTTAAAGATAGGTGCGCAAACCGCATGCGGATTGGGGGACACAGAGCCGCACCGTCCGCGGCGCAAACGTCCTGAAATGTGAAGGCACCCTTACTGTCTCAAGTGGTGGAATATGTTGATGAAGAGACACAGTTGCCGTCAGGTCAGACTAAAATCTCAATTCAGGAGGAAGATCAGACTGAGGAATTGGAAGATGAGGTGACCAATGATGTGGCCTCTGATCGAAACTGGATGCATAGCGAGCAGTGCAGTGTAGAGGTGGATTGATCTGTGGAATGAAAAACAGGCAGGAAGAGGTAGTGGTTTGACTAGAATAAGAACTGGGTCACTTATTTCCATCAGCACCCCCACCTAGCCAGATAGCCAAATCTCAGACCAATATGGCATTTTTCTTATGATAGACTATTCCATCAGAGAAAATAGTGTAATTTGTAGCATCTGTCATACCAAGCTGAGCAGAGGCAAGAATACTGCTAACCTGAGCACCTACATCATGCTCAAGCACCTGGCATTCAAGCACCCCAGTAGGTGTGCGGAACACCTATTTACAAAACCTTTGTCTCCAGAGAACACTACTGCTACTGAGGCCGGCTTCAGACTGCGTGTCTGATCCGATCCGTAGCTGTCCGCTTGAGGCAGACAGCCGCGGACCGGATCAGCACACAGGACGGGGGGCTATTATGCCCTCCAATCCTGTGTGCAGCACACGCAGCTGCAGCCGCTGACAGGTCAGGACCGCGGCGCCCGCGGTCCTCACCTATTAGCATCGGGAGCTGCGCACAGGATCGGAGGGCATAATAGCCCCCCGTACTGTGTGCTGATCCGGTCCGCGGCTGTCTGCCTCAAGCGGACAGCTACGGATCGGATCAGACACGCAGTCTGAAGCCGGCCTTAGCCTGTGCTATGTCTTTCCCAATCTGCTGTCAAGGAAGTAGACACAGCAATCAACAGCAATCATGTCCACTTCATTGTTCCAGCAAAGGGTGCAATTGTCCCTGCCCGAGATGTTGGAAAGGACATGTAAATACCCAGCCATGTACCCACAGTCACAAACACAAACCATTATCAATATCAACAATTATCCATGTTAAACTAAATTATTAAATATTAAATTAAATTAAACTATATCAACTATACACTGACCAACGCTGTAACTGGGAAGGTCCACCTAACAACAGACATGTGGACAAGTACAGAAGGAACTTCCAACAACAGCTTCATGTCTGTCCAGAATGGATGGCCTGAAGCAGAGGAAGAGGAGGTGCGAGGCAGAGTGAGGAGGAAAAGATGGTTACTGTTTGCCCTAGTGGTGACACTGAACCTTTGGCTCTTTGTAGTTTGCCACACATGAGACAGCTCATATTTAAGTGACATTCCCAACACCCTTGTGTGAAAGACATTTTGGACAACAACAAATACTGCTTGTACTCCTTTCTCAACCAACTGTACAAGGAGAAATTTCCTTCTTTCATTTCAGAGTCAGAAAAGGTTGCACAATGGAATCACTCAAGAGTGCAGGTGTAAAATGTGCCAAAACTGTGCCAATTTAAATAAACTTCACAAAGCTCTCACTGATCTTAGGGAGACCCGTCGAGGAAAACACTGCGGGCAGCTTGCTAAAGCGCTCAAACACAGTGAAATCCATGGTGCATGGCCCCCTGGAAACTTGAATATGGTCCCCAGGGCTAGGTCATTTCCTGGAGGGATATCTGGCTAGTCCATGGGCGGCATGGTGGCTCAAGTGGTTAGCACTGCAGCCTTTGCAGCGCTGAGGTCCAAAGGTCCTGGGTTCAATTCCCACCAAGGACACAGAGGACAACATCTGCAAGGAGTTTGTATGTTCTTCCTGTGTTTGCATGGGTTTCCTCCGGGCACTCCAGTTTCTTTCCCACATTGTAAAGACATACTGATAGGATGTTTAGATTGTGAGCTCCGAGATAGACAGCATTACTGATGTATGTAAAGTGCTATGGAATTAATAAATGAATAAATATTATATATATAAAATATTTATTATAGTCCTGTGTTTGAGACTCTTAAACGAGGCTCCACGGACTCCAATTTAAATAAACTGTCACACGAGCAAGGGCTATCTGTGGGTGTAACAAGGAGGGAGAAGTTGACCAAGATTGTGAAGGAGTATTTAAAGGGACTCTGTCAGGTCATTTTTCAGTATTATACGAATAGTACCCTTGAATAGTGCATTGGCAGACCTTTAAAAACATGTAAAAATCATTACTGTATCCTCTGCAGTTTTCTTACTTTAAGTATTTTCACAGCCTGCAAGCAGCTGATGCACTAGTCCAGTTCATTACTTTCACTGCTGAGTAGTCCACCATATGTAAATGTTATTTAAATAACCCAACATATCCAAGCTGGCATTCCCTCCCTCCTCTCTATGCTGAAGTTACAATAAAAATCTCAGGCCTCTGAAGGCTGCTTTCAAGTTGGAGGGGAGGGAGAGAAAGGAGAGGGGAGAGGTGTTTTGTGCTACAGTATATGATGTCTGTGAAAGATTTTCTATCTGTTTATATGAACATTTTTTTTCCTGCATACATGTAATGTGTATAACTGCGGAGCAAATGAAAAAATGTTCATAAAAACACAAAGAAATATTTCAGGCAGTACACACTACACATATGCCTCATACACACAATGGTACTGCTTCATGCTGAACGGCCTCTCCCTCTCTGAACGGGAGTGTCAGCTGCTTGTGTTTTTGTGCAGCATCACACTCCCGTCCAGAGGGTGAGAGGCCGTTCAGGGTCACTGATCCGAGTTTCGTCCGAGAGACTCGCATGTAAGTAGGATAGTGTGTTTCCACACTAAATGAAGATGTCTGAGGTGCAGCTGCTAAGAGCACACACCTCTCCCCTCCTTTCTTCTCTGCATCAAGTGCCTAGCACACACAGGAGGATACAGACTTCCCCCCCGTGAGTGATTTCCACTGCTTTGGTTGTGTGCTTACAGAGGAGGGCAGTGCAATTAAGTGACTACATGAGTATTTATTCCCTGGAGAGTGGGCAGCAGAGAAGTGATCACTTGATCACTATGATTAAGAGATGGAATAAATCTCTTACTTTGCAGTTTACACAGGATAGATGGTGAGTATAAATAAAATAAATGCATGAATAGAAAGAGCTTCACCAGAGGAATTAGAAAATGGTATCAGTTGCATATGGATTTTTGGCCTGACA
This sequence comes from Allobates femoralis, assembly GCA_033576535.1. Classification (NCBI taxonomy): domain Eukaryota; kingdom Metazoa; phylum Chordata; class Amphibia; order Anura; family Aromobatidae; genus Allobates; species Allobates femoralis. The sequence continues at coordinate 349,166,434 of JARQOC010000001.1, forward strand.
GATTCACTTTAAGTGACAATATGAGCATCCTTCCTGATGCCTTAGTGCCCTTTAACTATTGATTATGCAAACTGTACACTTGACCTGACCTCTCCTTGTACGCCTTGGAGGTGCTGGCCTGCCCTGCTACTGGTATATCGTCTATACCGGTTTTTAGTTCCACCAGGGCAATCATAACGGATAGCCGCATTTGTATATTAATGGAAAATGCAAACAGGCTTACTTTCATAACATTCAAGAAGGGCTGGATTTCTCCAGACTTTGTAACCCCCAGATGGCAGTAATCCTACCTAAATTCAACCAAAATGTTCATTTTTGCAAGTTATCTTAACTACAGATGAGTGAACCATTTAAAGTTTGGGTTGGATTCACTGAATGGGCATATGTTCACCAGCTAGATTGGTGAACAGTTAGAAGAACTACCGAACTCCATTTAAATCAATGGGAGGCAAAATCAAGAGCCTAGAAAACACCTTCAAATTGATGAAAAAACTGCCACACAGCTCAAATTAGGGACAGACACCAGGAAAAGTGCCATCTAACCATAAAGTTAAAATTGGCATCATTGTGCATTATGGATGCATGTAACAAGGTCTAGCTGAGTATTTCAAGCTTCAAGATTGATCAGCAACAGGGAGATGAGTGACTGGTGAAGGCTTGGTGCTCAGAGAGCCCTGCTAAATTCGCAAAACACACAACAAAAACACCCCAGGAAGAGTCTCCACATTTCCAAAATTTAGGCCCAGACACCACCAAAGTGGCATCAATTGACACAGAATAAAATGTGAAATTCTACATAATACCTCTGTTAACATTCTCCAAATACTGCTGACATACGCAGCACCCCAGTAGGTGGTGGAATGCCTAGTAAGAAAACTGTATCTGAGTGTGAAACCATTGGAACTTCTTTCATGTTGCCTGCTTCCCAATATGTTGTACTAGAAGCAGGTGCTGATGCCTCCTGCACACAACCTGCAGTTGCACATATACAACAAATATTTAGCATTGGACATATATTCTTTATACATCTGGTGGCAAGCAAAATGTGACCCCCAAAACAACTGGGGGCAGAAAGACCAGTCCTTTTTAAAGGTCACCAGAAAAGCCAAATACTCAATTTGACAGGATTTAAATAGCTCACTCGCACACTGTTAATATTTGGGATTGTTTTGGCACAGGCCAAGCAAATTATGACCCCAAAAATTACAGGGGGCAGAAGGACGAGTGCTTTTTAAAGTACACCAGAAAAGGCAAATAGTCTGTTATATAGTACGCAATGTGTGCTGGAAATTTAGCTCTAAAAAGACCTGTAGTTCTAATATAGAGATACTGGAACACTACTCTGTTTTGTCTTTCTCTGCTCCACAAACTCTCCTACACTATTCTGACCTAGTATAGACTCGATATAGCTCTTAAAAGAGCTGTTGTGTTATATTTAGTTGGCAGAAACACTCTCCCTACACGTTGCTCACTCTGTGCCTACACTCCTCTACGCTGTTTATGGATTCTATGTACGCAAGATGGCGGTAGCAGGGCTTATATAGACCATATGACACTGGGTGGCCAGCCAATCACGGTAATGGCACAACCAACATGGCTATAGCATTATTGTATTTGTCAAGCAAGCCCAGTATGATTAGTGGATGAAAATCAGGTGCCAAACATGCTGGGCAGGACACTCAAACCTTGCTAGGCTAGCACGCAAATACCAGCAAGGCCCGAGTAGCCCGAATACTGTGATATCTATGTGATTACTATATAGTGACAAACAGATTCGCTCATCACTAGCTTTTACTCTTCCAATAAGGTGAGTTTTTACTGTATACTAAAATACCCTTCTATATCAAGCTGCTGTTGATTTAGAGCATTTCTTTCATTTCATGGCAGAATAAGCTGTCTTTTTTAGATTCCTCAGTCAATCCTGAGATTAAGTAATTAATTTTTATTTTCATTAATGTGATAATTTTAACTCCTTGTACACGTGGCCATTTTTCTTTACTATCAATTTTCCTCCTTCCTTCCAAGAACAATAACTTATGTCTTCCTTTGCATAGCCAAATAGTAACATTTTAGTATTGAGTAACACACTAGGGTAAGTTTTTTTGGCTCAAACTAATGCCACAAAAATTGATTTAAAAATGTTTGATAAACTGATCCTATAAACTTCTATAGTAAAATGTCTTTGCTGTATATAAGTTCAGTTTATTTTCCCATTTGAGGTTTTGAAAAATGCTTGGTATGAAAAAATAACATGCATGTCCTAATTGAATTCACTCCAAACTAGGCAGCCAAATCAAGAGATTGACAAAAACACTCAGAGAAAAAAATAAAAGATGTTTCAAAAATATTTCAAAAACTTTTGAAAATAGCTTTAAGGCTGGAACACACTCTCCTAATTACATGCGAGTCTCTTGGACAAGACTCGGAAGAGGCTGGAGCAGTGACCCTGAACGGCTTCTCCCTGTCTGGATGGGACTGTCAGCTGATTATAGTTTTGTGCAGCTCCACACTGCCCGTCCAGAGTAGGAGAGGCCATTCAGCAGGGGCGTAATTACAACAAGTGCAGGGGTTGCAATCGCACCCGAGCCCTGCAGCCTAGAGGGGCCCCAAAAGTCACTTTGGCCTATAGAAAAAGACTAATACTATTAAAGATTTGCAATAATTGTGGGCCCCGTTGAAGCTTTCGCACAGGGGTCCCTGGGCCTGAAGTTACGCCACTGCCATTTAGGGTCACTGCTCCATCCTCTTCCGAGTCTCATCCAAGAGACTCGCATGTGACTAGGAGAGTGTGTCCGAACCCTTAAAAGTATATGGTTGCGAGTCAAACTCACACTCATACTGCACACTGTGTGCTAGTCGCACAAGTGTGCTGTTATAATCGCTTCAAACTCGCCAACTGTCAAAGCCGGCGAGTTTGAATGTACCGCTTCCCTGTACAGTAATCAATAATGTTCCAGCACTGTCACAGCAGCGCTGAAACATTATTGTTTAAAGAAACTCAGTTATAAATCTAAATAATAAAGTGATGTGTGTTAATAAACATTTTAACCCCCTCTGCAGGCTCTGCGCTACATGTCGGCACAGAGCCTGCAGATGCGGGTAATAAAAGCCAGTGTTAGAAGGGTTAAAATGCAGTTAGTGTGCTGCCATCATGTGTACACAGAGTGTATATACTCTGTGTAGACATAGTGGCAACACACCCTGACAGTGCAGGGGTTAATACCTTTATTTTACTGATCCCGGCAATTGTCGGGTCATTTTATATTACTGACAAGCCACTCTCCTCCTCCACTGAGCTGTCTGAGGTCCTCAAGCTTCAGTGTGATATTACTGTAATATCACGCTGGAGCTTCAGCACTAGGGACAGTGGCTGCCATAGTACGCTTTTTGTGTACTTACGCCAATTGCATACGCAAACAGGGTGTGTTGTCACTATGTCTACACAGAGTGTACACACTCTGTTTACACATGATGGCAGCACACTAACTTCATTTTAACTCTTCTAACACCGGCTTTTATTAGCCGCATCTGCAGGCTTTGTGCCGACATGTAGCGCAGAGCCTGCAGAGGGGGTTAAAATGTTTATTAACACATAGCACTTTATTATTTAAATTTGTAACTGAGTTTTCTAAACAATAATGTTTCAGCGCTACTGTGACAGCGCTGGAACATTATTGGTTACTGTACAGGGAATGCGGTAATTTCAAACTTGCCGGCTTTGACAGCTAGCGAGGTTAAATTCACCGCAAATGCTGTCCGTGGTCTTTCAGGACTATGGACAACATCACATTCACACGCAGCGCACAAGCACTCACACCTTACACTCGTAGCACACTCACATGAATACAGACAGCCATACTCACCACATGCACCCAAAAACACACATATCACTCGCATCACTGTCGTGCATCAAACACGCTCCGTGTCGTGCATCAAACACGCGGTAACCGGTCATGTGACCGATGATGCTGAGCGGGTAGACCCGCCCAGCCAGGTCCTTTCACCATCCGGAGCTAGATGCCGACGGCGCTGGATCGCAGGACAGGTGAGGATTGATTTTTTTTTATTTTTAACACTTGATTTCACTTACATTTTACTTCCGCAATGTATATATACATTGCAGAAGTGAAATTACTCCACACAGCGCTTTTTGTGTCCGGATCCATGATAATCACGGACTAGGACACAGAATAGGTCACCCCCTCTGGTGTCCGTTCCTGTCCGTGGGGTCCTACAAAATGTAGGATCCCACGGACAGAAAAAATATCATAATGTTAAAAGCACCCTTAGAAATTGGCTGGATGCCATTTAAAGGAGGCAGCAAAATTTCACCATCTTGAAGACACCTTGGAGTGCCACATTAGATGGCCCCTGCTGACTTCCATAAAATAGTCTTCTCGCCTTCAATTGTATTTTTGAGTGCTTAACAGCAGCAAATAATAGCAATTCTGTCATTTCAATTTTTTTTCTGTTTCATCGGTCATCATATGGTATCAATAAATTTATATTTGTAGAGTTTATTCTTTTACACACACTGCCAAACAAAATGTGTTAATTTTATGTATTTTGATTTTATAGCATGCGTAAAAGCAAAAGGGGTTGATTTAAACTTTTATTTTTTATGTTTGTTTTAAGAAAATATTTTTAATGTTCCTAACACTTAATATAAGCCCCGTTGGGGGACTTGAACCTGCGATGATAATTATAGAACCAGAGATTTTCAGCTAGTCAATCTGTAATATTGCAGTATTTTGAAGTTTATTTTTATAAGCTGGGCTTCATAGTTGTACTGACATGGCAGACACAAGGGCCTTCAGTAGGCACCTGGCTGCCATGACAAGTCATCTATACCCCACAAGCACATCGATGTGGATAACTGCTACTGTCACAATTGACAGCGATATCAAGAGGTTAAAATGTGTTTAGAGCTCAGTCACTGGCTGCAGTTACTCATTAAACATTTGGCGCTTGACAACAGGATACATATAAATTACTCCCTGATTTCTTCACGCCATAAGCTAGAAGAGACATCAGACTCTAACTGCCATTGCTTGAATTGTATTGCACTTTCGTCTCTCCATTTTTCAGTTTTGTATGTTGTTATGGACAATCAATCATAAAAAAGACATTTTTTACCCTTGATGAATGTACTGCATTTCCTCTACTTTCACAGTTGAACT
>JARQOC010000001.1:349171713-349243318 GCA_033576535.1 Allobates femoralis
AAAGGTCACGGGTTCGTCAACTCAGGTACACCACGGGTTTCACTGTACCACCTGGGATCCACTTGCAGCCACCCGTTGAGCTACCTGTTATTCTAACATCACATGCTGAACTGTGGATTTTGTATGTTGCTGCTAAAAGTTTACAGTAAAGTACCAGGGAGAAAGTGACTTTGCCTGTGTGTGGTTTTCTCCATCATCCTGCTTGTTTTCAGGAACGCTGCCCCGGAGGACCAGATCTACCTGTAAGGAGCTTTGTCATCTCAGCCGCTCTACCATCTACCTCCGTCGGACTGTGGCGGCGCTGGTGACCCATCACCAGGTACTACAGGTGGCGTCACATGACAAACTCTCATCCCCTGTAAATAATCCCCTTTTTGAAGTGTCACCCACTCCAAGGGCTCAGGCGCTGCCACCCGTGACATCCCTGCGAAAGCACCCACTGAGCCTGATACCTGAGTACCCCAGGGCCTGGGGCTCGACATATCCACCCTTGATATGCAGGCCCCAGGCCTACTTCCTTACTGCAACTGTGGCCCAATACAAAATCTATAAGATGAATGCCACTTTGCTGTGGTCTGACCCTAATTTTTGGAAAAGTGGGGACTCTTGTTGGGTCTCCTTGCTGTGTGTTGCAGGGCTCACTGAGCACAATAATGGCAATTATGTATGTAGATGGGTTAGATACACAATATAATAGATCAAAAAATGTAGACTCGAAAGATTATCAGATTTATAACCAACCAACAAGGTACAAGTTACAAGTATAAGTACTAAATTGCAGGTTCCAAGAATGTACAGACAGATTTTACTTATTTTCATAATACTAGATACATCACTGCAGAGGAAACCTGCAGATAAATGGTAAAACAGGTAAAAACCCATTTTTTTTATTCCAAATCATCAAGGACGTATAAATGTACCATCATATCAAAATCATCCTGTTATGGGTTCAAGGAGAAAGGAGAGAGGGGTTTAACAGTGGGTATCTCCTATGGTAGAATCTTAAGAGAAATGTGCTCTCTATAGGTTTTACATAGAAAGATATATAGGATAAGAGTTGCCTGTAACAAACCTGCAATAGAAAACAAGGGGAAAAAATCCTTGTCAGAAAAGAGAAATAGAAGAGAAGAAGCTTCAACAGATCAAATTATGCATCTATTATCACCCATTTGCTCTAGCAGGGCAGGCTCCAGGTTTTTGTAGGCACCAGGCGAAAACGTCTCAGTGGGCCCCTTTAGCATAGAACATGATTCATGTATATAATATACAAGCTGGGAGCTGTATATAATTATAGAGGCTCCTGGGTGGGCTGTATGTATCATATAGAGGCTGCAGGCTGTATATATTATTTGGAGGCTGCGCTGGACTGTATATATTATTTGCAGGTTTTGCTGGTCTATATATATTATTTAGAGTCTGTGATGGGGTGTTTATATTATTTGGAGGCTGTGCTGGGCTTTATATATTATTTGAAGGCTGTGCCAGACTGTATATATTATTTGGAGGCTTTGCCGGGCTGTATATATTATTTGGAAGCTGTGGCAGCCCAGCACAGCCTCTAAATAATATATATAGTCTAACACAGCCTCCATATTATATATACACCACAGCACAGCCTCCAAATAATACATATATATATATATATATATATATATATATAGCCCACCACAGCCTCCAGGCCTGGTATCTTGCACCCATAGTGAGCATATCCAAAATGTAGATAACTGCTGCCACTTTTCTCCTATGACTCATCCATCTATCAATTCTAACGGAGTTTCACCCACCTCTGAAATTTAAGTGAATGTGAGCCACCTACTATTTGTTTTACTGATTTTGAAGAGTGTACAGGCTGGCACACACCGTGTCTTGTGCATCCATGCTACGCTCTGACTCTGTATGTACAATGGGACTTTTCCTTTTGCCTGCCAGTAATATGAGCAGATTGGTAACTTTTGGATCCCTTTGAAGGTGTTTTCTATGCGTTTGATGTTGCATGCCATTGATTTCAATGGCGTTCGGGGGGGAAGTTCGTCAAACACCCCAATGTTCGGCAAACTGAACCTGAACACTAAAGTGTTTGCTCATTTGTAGTCATCATCATGGTTTTATTTGGAAATTGATAACTAAGGGGCCTTTCACACTTGCGTTTTTTTCCTGATTTGGAAGATCAGGAAAAACCTGATTCTTATGGTGGGTTTACACGTCGCGATATCGGCGTCCAACTACGACCCAACTACGACCAAAAGTCACGTGGTTCGTGAGTTGGACCCGATATCGTTCCTGCGCTGTACGGTGTGAACATCCGATACGATGCAGGAACGATGGCAAACCGATATCGGGGGTCGAATGAGCGTGCTATTCAACCGCCCGATATCGGATGCCAGTTGTAGCCGCATCGTCCCGTGTGACAGCCCAACTCCGATGTGTACTGCCACGTCACCCATTCACTCCCATATTAAATGGTTGTTCCTGGGTTGGGGGGCGTACACATCGTCGGGATGTTGTATCCCGATATCGGGCTGTCTAAACCGGCGATGCGATGCAGGGAAAAGCGCGCTGAAAAGGGGGAATCAAGATCAAAGGTAAAGTATACCCACATGAGAGGGTCTGATGTACTCATTAATAAGTGTTTCCTACACAATGTGACTAGACTCCACTCTTCCTATGTACCCTGAACCTAACAGGATTCATTTGGTCCCATATAGGCTATATTCACCTTATTGGTCCACAAGATCCAATAGTATGGGGATACCATAACTCCCATTCCTGTGTTCTGAAACCCACCAATTAATGAGTACATCAGATCCTCTCATGTGGGTGTACTTTACCTTTGATCTTGATCCTGGGAGTGGAATGAGGTGAGTATGATTTTTTATTTTTCATTGAAAATCAGAGCATCAGAGTGTTTTAACTCCTTAATGACCAATGACGACTATACCCGTCATGGCTTTGAACTGTCAATTCACGTAAATACTCTAGTTGGTCAAAGAAATGTAGAAAATATCACCCTAAATTTACTACTAACTTGGAGTCCAATTTGTCATGAAAAATCAGTCTTGGAATCACTGGGATATGTTGAAGCGTTCCAGAGTTATAACCTCATAAAGTGACACTGGTTAGAATTTCAAAACTGAGGCTTGGTCCTTTAGAATTGCAAAACTGAGACTTGGTTCTGAAGGGGTTAATCGGGACTTCATTAGTGAGAAGGGGGCATTGTTATTGTATGCGGCAGAGGAGGCATTATTATATGGGACAAAAGGAGCATTAGTTATATTGTAAGGAGACATTATTATTGCATGGGGCACAGAGGTCATTAGAATTATTATAAGGAGGAATTAGTATTTTATTTGATAGATTGTAAGCTTTCAATCAGGGTCTCACTTCGCTTGGTATCTCTTGAATTACCGTATTTTTCGCTTTATAAGACGCACCTGATTATAAGACGCACCCCCAAATTTGGTGAAGGAAAAGAGAAAAAAATAATTTGTAATGTTAAATGGGGTTCGTCTTATAATGCCAGTGTCTGTCTTATAATCAGTATAAATGTCCCTCATCCTGGTACATAAACCCCCCCCCCATCCTGGTATCCCAGTATATATGTCCCCCCATTCTGGTATATGTTTCCCTCATCCTGGCTTACATGTCATCATCCTGTATATATGCCCCCATCCTGCTACATATATCGCTCATCCTGGTATAGATGTCCTTCATCCTGGTATATATGTCACCATCCTGTATACATGTCCCCATCCTTGTACATATGCCCCCATCCTTGTACATATGCCCCCCCATCCTGGTATATATACCCTCATAATGGCACACATGTCCCCATCCTGTAAATATGGTCCCAAATCCTGTATATATACCCCCATCCTGGAATACACATTCCCCCATCTTATCTATTTGTTTCCCATCCTGTATATATGCCCTATGTCCCCCCATCCTGTGTATATGCCCCCATCCTGTTATGTCCCCCCATCTTCTTTGTGTGCCCCCATCCCCTATATATGGCCTTACCGATGGTGGCAGGTTCCGGAGGGTGAGGGGCACAGGTGTAGGACCGGAGCTGTACCGGAGCAGTGGAGATATACCGTCAGCAGCGAGCGCTGGGCACCGCCATGTTTGTTTGTGGGCGGCTGCATTCACTATGTGCAGCCGGCAGCATAGACTTCAACAAAATGTCCGCAGCCATAGAGGAGACCGCGGCCAATTTGCAGTGTCTACCACTACCGGCCGGCTGCGCATACTGAATGCAGCCGCCCACAAAAAACATGGCGGCGCCCAGCGCTCGCTGCCACCGGTTTTCCCCCGCACCTACGGTCCTACACCCGTGCCCCTCACCCTCTGGAACCTGCCCCGGGCACCCCCGCTTGGCACTCGCACCCCCGGCCCGGTAATGTGAGATATTAAAGTTTACATTTTTTTTTTTTTACATTCTCTTTTTAAGACGCACCCCCTACAGTTTGGGGAAACAAAAGTGCGTCTTAAAAAGTGAAAAATACAGTATGTATTACTGTCATGTATTTAATATCTGTACATGTCCCTTTGAATTGTAAAGTGCTGCAGAATATGTTGGCTCTATAGAAATAAAAATAATTTATTAGTGTTATTGTGTGGGGACATTGTAATTGTATGAGTCAAAAGCGTCATTTCTATTATTGTAAGTGGACATAACTATTTTTATATGGGTGCAAAAGGGGCATTACAATTATTGTAAGAGGTACTATGATTATTCTTCAGAGGCCAAGGGAGACATATACTGTACAGCTGTGTATGGGGCGCATATACCATGAAGCTACTTGAACTGTCTTTTTCAGGCAGCAACCCCTGATGGTAGACATAGGGGCGGCATCCGTGGAGGTGCCTGGTCGTAGCGCAGCCCTCCACAGATGCCGCTCCCGCTGCTAATGTCCCAGCTGCCGCTGCAGCTGCATTCTCCCAGTCCTGACCGCCACTCTGAGTCTCTGCAGACTGGGACTGGGATCGATGACGAGATCACTAAGCTCCACGCCATGCTGAGCTGCAGAGAAGGCCGGAGAGCACTGAGAAGAGGAGACCGAGAGCAGCCAGTGAAGACCGAGGAGAGAGACAGGTGAGTATTTTCTTTCTTTTTTTTTTTTTTTTTTTAACAGTGAGTACAGTGGTGGGATACTATTGAGCACTATGTGTTGTGCATAATAATATAAAAGGACTTTGTGGGTGTATTATACTATATGGAGGAATTTGGTCTGCATTATACTATATGATGGATTTTGGGGTGCATTATACCATATGTAGGACTATGGGGGTGCATTATACTATATGGTGGAGTTTGGGGTGCAATATACTATGTGATGGACTTCAGGGTGTAGGACTTTGGGGATGCATTATACTATATGTTGGACTGTGGGGATGCATTATACTATATGGATGACAATGGGGACTGCATTATACTGTATGGAGGACTATGGGGGTGCATTATAATATGTGAAGGACTATGGGAGTACATTATATTATATGGAGGACACTGAGTGTGTATTATACTATATGAAGGACTGTCGGGGTGCATTATACTATAAGAAGGACTGTCGGGTGCATTATACTAAGTGGAGGGGCTATGGCGAGTGCATTATACTATATGGAGGACTATGGGGTGTATTATACTATATGGAGAACTATGTGGTTGTATTATACTATATGGAGGACTGTGGGGGTGCAACATACTATATGGAGGACTGTGGGGGTGCATTATACTATATCGAGGACTGTGGGGGTGCATTATACTATATGGAGGATTGTGGGGGTGTATTATTCTACATGGAGTAATTTGGGGGTGCAATATACTATGTGGAGGACTATGGGGGTGAATTATAATATATGGAGCTAATTATACTACATGGAACCCATTCTAATATTTGGAGGTCTCTGTGGGGGCGGTTTAATACTTGGAGTGCTATGGCTAGGTTCACATATCATTTTTGCTGTCCGTTACAACGGAAGAATTAACGGTTTCAGTTGTAACGGACAGCAAATGTGACATTGAGTTATTTTATAGTGCATAGGTTTCTGTATGTGCTACATGAGATTGATAGAACATAGGATAGATAGAAAGATAGATGAATAGGATAGATAGAAATATAGATGGAAGAAAAGCATTACCAGTGTCCCTGCTCTGTCTCCCCACTCTGTCTGATGCTTCTTGCTGCTCCTGGCCTATGGGTGAATTTTCATGAGCATAATGAGTGGCACGTGAAGTAGCAGACAGAGCGGGGAGACAGAACAGAGACATTGGTAATGCTTTTCTAGTCTCTATATTCCTATCCTATCTTTCCTATCTTTTTCTATCCTATTCATCTATTGTAGAGGCAGTATAAAGCAATGCTGCAGATGTGCACCAATCTGTATTGGGTTATATTGCGTTTGTGTTGTAACGGACTGAAAAACGCTGGGTCATCATACTGTGTGTGTAGAGGGTGCAGTAAAGGAATTCACTGGGGGATCATACAGTGTTTGGGGGGCACTTTAGTTGGCATTATACTTTATAGGGGCAAGGAAAGACGACTCTAGAGGCCTCAATAAGAAGAAAATTACTTTGTAAGGGCTGAAAAGTTGTGAGATATGTATGTATGTGTGTGACCCAGCCAAATATTCTTATTTTTGACAGGGGGGCTCAATTAAAATTTCTGCTATGGGACCCCATGATTTCTATGTACCTCCCTGGTGCAGGATGCATTGTTCCTCTGCTGCAGGATTGACTGGCCATAACTTACACACCATGTCGAGTGCAACCCCTCGGTACATAGAGGCCTCCAGTCATGTTTCTCCAGAGCGGTGGTTGCTCTGTGGTGCTTGTCCCCCTTCCTGCTCTATTATCTCTGGATAGCCTCGTATGTGGCACTTGTGATTGGCTAATTATTTCCAGAGAAGGAGGCGTAGTCTGTTGGGGAAGATGCGCCATTTTACCAACTTAGGGCAGTGGCTGCTTGTTGATGCTCAGACTGCATGATGCTCAAACTGCAGGTCATTAAATGTGGTGTGTGGACAATGCTGCATGGTGACATATCTGACTATGATCCTTGTTGAAGATTCCTCTGTTTGGTTCTTGTATGTGAATGGGATGGCTTATTTAGATGATTTACCAGTGCGGGGGGGGGGGGGGCCTTTTTGAAGTTAGCCTCAGGCAGCACAGAGGCTAGGTTCTCCCCTGTGTATATACAGATATACAGTATAATGCATGGGCTGCAAGGGATGATGTTTCAAAGCGGTCATGACTTCTGCATGCGGGTACGAAAGTGATTTTACTGTGTGTAATATAGAATTAGTACAGTAACTGAGTTAAGGTAGAAGGGCTACAGTTTTAGTTGGTTTCATGGACGATGGAATTATTACTGTGTAGAGCACTGTTTATTTTAGAGTTGGATAAAAGCCTGGTCTACTCCCGCCTCATTCATTATCTTTCCACTCACTCTCCTCTAGACCCATTACAGTCTGGTTTCCGCCCCTTACATTCTACAGAAACTGTCCTTACGAAAGTGACCAATGACCTTCTGACAGCAAAACGTAATGGTGACCACTCTCTGCTTATTCTTCTTGATCTTTCTGCAGCCTTTGACACTGTTGACCACCGTCTCGTACTCTCCATGCTGCACTCCATCGGCATCAAGGACACAGTTCTCTCCTGGTTCTCTTCCTATCTTTCTGACCGCTCTTTCAGTGTATCATTTGCTGGCTCCACTTCCTCCCCTCTTCCTCTCACTATTGGGGTCCCTCAGGGTTCAGTCCTTGGCCCTCTCCTCTTCTCTTTCTACACAGCCCCGATCGGACAGACCATGAGCAGATTTGGCTTCCAGTACCATCTCTATGCTGATGACACACAAATATACACTTCTTCCCCTGACCTTACTCCCGCTCTAATAAAGAACACCAATGACTGTCTAACCGCAGTTTCAAATATCATGTCCACTCTCTATCTGAGACTCAACCTTTCCAAAATGGAACTTCCGCTGCTCCCGCCCTCCACTAACCTCCCTAAATATGACATCTCTCTCTCAGTATGCCTAGGCTGCAGGCTCGGTGTCTGGGTGTTATGCTTGATCTGATCTCTCCATCCCCCCATATATACAATCTCTCACCCGCTGGCACTGATTGCACCTGTAGAATATCTCTAGAATTCGCCCCTTTCTCCACAAAAACCCTCATTGTGGCCCTGATTCACTCCCGCCTTGACTATTGTAATTCTCTTTTAATTGGTCTCCCCCGCACTAAACTCTCCCCTCTCCAGTCCATCCTTAATGCAGCAGCCAGGATCACCTATCTAGCTAACAGTTACTCAGATGCTTCTGCTCTATGCCAGTCATTGCACTGGCTGCCTATACACTATAGGATCCAATTCAAACTGCTTGTTCTCACCCACAAAGCTCTTCACAGTGCAGAACCCCCCTACATCTCCTCCCACATCTCTGTCTATCACTCCCACCCGTACTCTTTGCTCTGAAAGTGACTTTAGACTCACTTCTGCATTAATCTGAACCTCCCACTCCCGGCTCCAAGACTTCTCCCGAGCTGCACCAATTCTCTGGAATACTCTACCCCAAGAAATTAGGTGTATCCACAACTTACATACTTTCAGGCAATCCCTAAAAACACATCTTTTTAGGGCAGCCGGCCTATCATGTGCTCTAGTCAAAGTCATATAGACATAGCCTATCCGCTCCACCAGTCTTAAGTGAATCACAAATAATGGTTCGTGGCCACGTAGACTGCTCCTACTGTATCTGTTCCCCATCTCCACAAGTTGACTATACCATCATTGTAAATAAACACATGTACTTTGTCACCCCCACCTCATTGTAAGCTCTTATGAGCAGGGCTGTCATTATTTTGCTCTAATTATTGTATTGTATTATGCTTTGTATTGTATTGTATTGCATTTTGTATTGTATTATATTTTCTGACAACTGTTTCTTATGATTGTTTAAATATGAACCTCTGAATTGTGAAGCGATGCGGAATATGTTGGCGCTATATAAATAAAGATTATTATTATTATTATTAAAAGCAATAAACCAAAAATGTCTGTGTTATAATCTTGAAGAAACAAAGTGCGCATGTAAGAAGTCATGGTGGTTTGGGCCAAATTGAGAAAAACAGGGAAAATAAATTACTATGATAATAATAATAAATATTATTATTATTATGGAAGAAATTGTTATGGTGGTTTGGGCCAAATTGAGAAAAAAACAGGGAAAATAAATGACTATTATTACAGAGATCGTCACTGGTGAGTTACTGGATTTTTTGTACATAATACACATATACATTGTACAGAGCACCTGTGATCAACCGGTATTTACTGATATATGTTTACTGTATAGTGTTCAGTATTAGTACAGTGGTTTTTGTTAACGATCAGTATGGTGTTACTATTCTGTTCTATTCCATGTGGACGAAATATGTGATCATGGTGAGGTGATATTATTATTTTTTCCTTATGTAGCCCTATTGTTATGTCAGTATAGTGGGATTTGCTCAGTAATAGTATTGTGGTATATACAGTTAGGGCCAGAAATATTTGGACAGTGACACAAGTTTTGTTATTTTAGCTGTTTACAAAAACATGTTCAGAAATACAATTATACATATAATATGGGCTGAAAGTGCACACTCCCAGCTGCAATATGAGAGTTTCCACATCCAAATCGGAGAAAGGGTTTAGGAATTATAGCTCTGTAATGCATAGCCTCCTCTTTTTCAAGGGACCAAAAGTAATTGGACAATGGACTCTAAGGGCTGCAATTAACTCTGAAGGCGTCTCCCTCGTTAACCTGTAATCAATGAAGTAGTTAAAAGGTCAGGGGTGGATTCCAGGTGTGTGGTTTTGCATTTGGAAGCTGTTGCTGTGACCAGACAACATGCAGTCAAAGGAACTCTCAATTGAGGTGAAGAAGAACATCCTGAGGCTGAAAAAAAAGAAAAAATCCATCAGAGAGATAGCAGACATGCTTGGAGTAGCAAAATCAACAGTTGGGTACATTCTGAGAAAAAAGGAATTGACTGGTGAGCTTGGGAACTCTAAAAGGCCTGGGCGTCCACGGATGAAAACAGTGGTGGATGATCGCCGCATACTTTATTTGGTGAAGAAGAACCCGTTCACAACATCAACTGAAGTCCAGAACACTCTCAGTGACGTAGGTGTATCTGTTTCTAAGTCAACAGTAAAGAGAAGACTCCATGACAGTAAATACAAAGGGTTCACATCTAGATGCAAACCATTCATCAATTCCAAAAATAGACAGGCCAGAGTTAAATTTGCTGAAAAACACCTCAAGAAGCCAGCTCAGTTCTGGAAAAGTATTCTATGGACAGATGAGACAAAGATCAACCTGTACCAGAATGATGGGAAGAAAAAAGTTTGGAGAAGAAAGGGAACGGCACATGATCCAAGGCACACCACATCCTCTGTAAAACATGGTGGAGGCAACGTGATGGCATGGGCATGCATGGCTTTCAATGGCACTGGGTCACTTGTGTTTATTGATGACATAACAGCAGACAAGAGTAGCCGGATGAATTCTGAAGTGTACCGGGATATATATTTTCAGCCCAGATTCAGCCAAATGCTGCAAAGTTGATTGGACGGCGCTTCATAGTACAGATCGACAATGACCCCAAGCATACAGCCAAAGCTACCCAGGAGTTCATGAGTGCAAAAAAGTGGAACATTCTGCAATGGCCAAGTCAATCACCAGATCTTAACCCAATTGAGCATGCATTTCACTTGCTCAAATCCAGACTTAAGACGGAAAGACCCACAAACAAGCAAGACCTGAAGGCTGCGGATGTAAAGGCCTGGCAAAGCATTAAGAAGGAGGAAACCCAGCGTTTGGTGATGTCCATGGGTTCCAGACTTAAGGCAGTGATTGCCTCCAAAGGATTCGCAACAAAATATTGAAAATAAAAATATTTTGTTTGGGTTATGTTTATTTGTCCAATTACTTTTGACCTCCTAAAATGTGGAATGTTTGTAAAGAAATGTGTACAATTCCTACATTTTCTATCAGATATTTTTGTTCAACCCTTCAAATTAAACGTTACAATCTGCACTTGAATTCTGTTGTAGAGGTTTCATTTCAAATCCAATGTGGTGGCATGCAGAGCCCAACTCGCGAAAATTGTGTCACTGTCCAAATATTTCTGGCCCTAACTGTATTTACTTGTATAGTATCATTATTTGCTTGCTGTTAGGCTATGTGCCGACTAGAAGATGGTGGTGCAGATGTTCTGCCGCCATATATCTGCACCTGCAGAAAAAAATGCATCAAAAACATGGCTGTGCTAATGGTGCAAATGTGTGTTTTTTAATTTGCGCCTTTCATGCTACTTTATTATCCAGTGTTTAACACTCATGTGTCTGGATGAGAGTGAGCGAGAGAGAGAGAAAGAAAGATTGTGTTCTGCTTGGGAAGTGCTGTGCTTTGGTGGAAAAATCTACAGCAATAATTAACATGCTGCAGATTTTCCCGCACTGAAAAACACAGTATCTCCGCCTTTGAAAAAAATGCATCAATGGCGCAGGTCTTCATTATTCACATACACTATGGTCAAATTATACAATGCTGCATATTTGATGCAGGTACTCTGCAGATACTCAGCAAATTCGCAAAACAATACACACAATATCTGCATTGTCGGCACCGAGCCTTAGACTGTGTTGTTATATACGTGTGGGGTCACCCATACATTTTTGTTTTTCCATGAAAACTCATACTTTTATTTATCAAATGAGTTGCAAAATGAATAGACAATATAGTGCAGACAATGACAAGGTTAGAAATAAAATAATTTTTATTTGAAATAATAATTTTCTCCTTCAAACTTTGCTTTCGTCAAAGAATGCTCCTTTTGCAGCAATTACAACATTGCAAACCTTTGGCGGATACTATTTAATGAAGCTGCCAGTTGAGGATCTGTGAGGCGTTGATTTCTCAAACTAGAGACTTGTACTTGTAGAGATGTACTTGTCCTGTTGCTCAGTTGTGCAGCGGGGCCTCCCAGTTCTCTTTCTACTCTGGTTAGAGGTTTCTTGTGCTCTCCTCTGAAGTACACACCGTTGTAGGAAATCTTCAGTTTTCTGGCAATCTCTCCCATGGAATAGCCTTCATTTCTAAGAACAAGAATAGACTGTCGGGTTTCACATGAAACTTCTCTTTTTCTGGCCATTTTGAGAGTTTCATAGAACAAACAAATGTAATGCTCCAGATTCTCAACTACTGTAGCTCAAAGTAAGGTCAATTTTATAACTTCTCTAATATAATCTAATGTTGGAAATGGGCCTCTATACACCTATGTACTGTAGATATTGCATTAAAAACCAGATGTTTGCAGCTAGAATAGTCATTTAACACATTAGCAATGTATAGAGTGTATTTCCGTTTTATTTAATGTTGGCTTCATTGAAAAAAATGTGCTTTTCTTTAAAAAATAAGGACATTTCTAAATGACCCAAACTTTTGAACGGTAGTGTATATGCATATAATAAATATATATATATATCACTGCATCTCGATGAATTCTAATTTAGCAAAAATCAATGTTATATTGCCATGTCTCAGGGCTTTTCTGTGAGCCCTGGAACACGTTGATTAATAAATCAATATTATATTCACTCTTTGATGTTTTGTGGAATACGGCAGCATAGTTTTTAACCCATCATCCCCCCTACTTTAATTTTCTGCAATAATGACTTTTGGGTTTTCACTGGCTGTAGGCCATAACCATCAACATTTACAGAAATAAACACTTGAAATACATCACTCTGTTTGTAATGACTCTATATAAAATATATGCATTTCACTTTTTGTATTGAATCAGTGAAATACATTAACTTTTTGATGATATTCTAATTCATTGAGATGCATTAGTATATGACCTTGTGTGTTTTTCCAATTGTGGTGTTTTGAAGGGGCAGATTTTCAACTTGCCCTGGGGCACATAGGACTCTAGGTACACTTCCTGCCTGTAACTTGTAGCAATGAAAAGCTAGCACAAATATAAAGGCTTCATATTTTCCTGTTCACTACTGTCAGGGTTTCCAACACTACTTTTTATTTTTCCTCAAAAAATCACAGACAATATTTTTTAGGACACATTGTAAAACCGTAATGAATCATTATAATCATAAGTGATCCATGTCTACAGCCGCTAATTCAAGTATGAAGACATCAGCTGCATTCACTGCAAACTGTAATATGATGATAATTACAGTCAGAATAATCTGTATAAGTTTCTTCAACGTCAAAATATCATGGGTGCCTTAAATTTTTTTTACAGAAAGGACAAAAGAGTATCTTGCAGTGGACCCCAGGGCCGTGGGGTACTCGGGACCAAGCCGATCAGTTCTTATGGGGAGGATCATGGTGGCAGTGACCCGGCTCCGTGACCCGGCTCCGTGACTCTAGACATGCAGATGCAGTAAAAGGGGAAATTATTTACAAGGGAAAAGTTAATGACGCCACTTGCGGTATTTGGCCAGGGATGGCTGACGCTGTAGGGTGTGACCGCTAGAGCAAATGTTAATGCAGCCGGGATGGGAAAACTCTCCACAGGTGGAGCTGAGCACCAAGGATGGTGAACTGGGGTGCTGATGGTGAGGGAGGCCGCAGGGTGAGGAAGAAGGAGGCAAAACAGTTTGTGCAGTTTGTTACCTTTACATGATGATCAGTCAAGTTCACCCAGCCGGGTGCTGTGCTCCTCTAACACGCAGCCAGACTATTTCCCAGATGATTGGGGTTATTTTGCCAAGGCACCTTTCATAGCCTTTCCTGGTTGCTTTTCTCTGCTGTACACTCTCCCTCCTTCCAAGCACCTTTGTGGACAGGGTCCCAGACTGATGGCTGTGGGCCTTCTTGGGCAACTGCATAGACACGTCCCCTGACCCTAGTTCTCGCCACTATCCCGGCGATTATCCAGGGTAGGTAGCCACTGCTCTTGCAGAAATGAAGGCCTCCAGTTTTACTGGCTGAGGTGTGCAGCACTCCAACCAGATCGGGGTCGGTCCCCTCAGACAACCTGTCCCTCTGCCTAAATCGAGTTGGGCCAGATTCGACGCCCACAGGTGGATCTCCCACTTTCGTGTCCCCTAGGACGCTCTCAGTCTTGCATCTGCTCTGGACGCCCTCCTTAACGTTCTCCCCTTTTTTAGTCTCTCACTAACTTCCTGCTAACGCCTCCTCCAGCTAGGAGATGGGGTCCTCCGTCAAAAGGGTCCGCCCAACCCGCCTCAGCCTGGATTCAGGATAATGTTGCGTGCAATTCTTGTGACCACTTTTCACCTGAGAAGAGTAACACCACACCTGTGAAGTAGGTGCAGCATCATTGCGGCGACCAGTTCGCAGGGGCGCCACATCTTATTTTACAGATTACCCTGGAATTACTGGATCCTGACTCAATTGCCATTAATTTTTATAGTTCTTTCTCCAGTGTATATGTTCTCTGGAGAACCTGAGCCTTCATAGTATATGAATGTCTATGTAATATTACATTTTGCTGATGGCAGTTTAATCCAGTAAAATCAGGAGGAGTTTCTGATAAAGAAAATACCAGAATCTTTAAAGGAACAATTAACACAGAAAATGAACAAAAATATTTAAATATCCCATCACTTCTTCATTTAATTTCCTCCTTTAATTTCATTGTATTTTATCTTATATTTTACAGACAGATGTGAGATGCATAAAGAGAATTTTCTGTGTTTCCTAGTAAGGCTAGGGTCACATTTGGAAGGCAGAATGCGGTAATCTCCTGTGCCTTCATACTAATTTTGCCCTGTAAAAAGTGTGTTCCTAAATCCGCATGCGGTACTGGATGTCTCCTTAATGTGGCATCCGATACCGGATGCGGTAGACGCTGTGGAGATTACAATCTTCCCCTGCTTTCCAAACACAGATTTTGTGTCCCAGGACTGAAATCGGATTAAATCGGATCCTCCCAGATCGGGCAGGATGCGGTGCAATCAGGCGTGTTATAACATGGGTTTCTATGAGTGCCGGATTCCACCGGTCCAATAAAAAATCAGGCCGGTTGCCAGATGCTCTTTTCAACCCTGCTGCTGCAGGGATGATCAATGTTTGAAGGGTTAATGTACATAATATATGTGGGCAACATGTCTCCAGGAAGTGTCCACCCTCCCTAGAGACATGGTGGCCAAATGCATTGGCATTTTAAGTGTTAAATGCCTATATTAATGTTTAACCGATATTTGTCGGCTTGTACAAATCATGATTGGAGCTGGTGGCTCCTGGTTTTCAGCACGAGCATCAGTACGCAATGAACGTAAGCATATTGCTGTCCAGCATCCTTAATATGGAGCTGCCCAGTTGCTTACGCCAATTGCGTAATGTAGTCGCTGCTCTCCATGGTGCTCCAAGGCTTAAACATCAGCTCTATGGCCAGCGCACCGGAGTTTGAATGTGCGCTGAACACAAAACACAAAACATTAAAGGGAACCTGTCAAGCGTTTTTCCCCATGAAAAGTATGGCCACCTCCTTTATTCCCTTACATACTGCCTTCTAGAATGCTGTATAAATGTCCCTGAGCTGATATGCATAATGTAAAAAGACCTTTACTATTCAAGTATATAAAAAAGAGAAATTCAGCTCAACCCTTGTTCCTGGAATGAATGGTCCACAAACTCCTTGCACGGAGCCTCCCCGATCTCGGTGTACAGCAATCCACAGAAAAAAGAGATCCCCAGTGAGTACAGACAGGATCAGATGTACTGACACCAGTTGACTTTTATTTTTTTCAAGTTAAAACATCCTGTGGCAGACAGTGGAATACCCCAGCAGAAGAATTAATCCCACACGTTTCGACTATGCAGACTTAATGACGGATCCATGATTAAGACAGCATAGTCGAAACGCGTGGAATTAATTCTTCTGTTGGGGTATTCCACTGTCTGCCACAGGATGTTTTAACTTGAAGAAGATAAAAGTCTACTGGTTTCAGTACATCTGATCCTGTCTGTACTCACTGGAGATCTCTTTTCTGTGATTTACTATACAAAAGGCACAGTCCAATGGGCAACTCAGGTCTGGATATGGTGCCTCCTCTCTTATTACAATAATCATCCTCCTGCCCTTTTTTGAATGGATGATGCGTACAACATCTTCCACCCAGGGTCTTCCATTGCACTCCTGCACAAGCACATATGCACTTCTCCCTGCCCTGCCATGGGCAGAGCAAAGCTTTGCAGTGTGCATGCATGGGCATTTCTTGGCCTTCCCCGCACCTGACAATTACAATATCTTGCTCTGCACTTGGCACAGGAGCATGATGGGGGAGACTACGTGAATGACACAGGGTGTGTAATCCATACGAAGCAGAGAAAGAAGGTGGTGCTGGTTCAAGAACAGTAACTCCCAATAGCCCAGACTGTCCCATAGGTGAGTATAATAAAAAGTCTTTTTTTACATTATGCAAGTTGTCTTCGGGACTTATATACAGCATTTTAGAATATTGTATCAAAGGGAATAAAGGGGGTAGCCATAATTATATGAGGAAAACCTGGTGACAGGTTACCTTTAACATTCTGATTCATTATGTATCACAGTAAAATGTACAACTATTTTCTCCATTGCGATATTCCAAGAACATAGCTCCAAATTCTGTGGGTTATATTTCCTAAGCATGGTAACTATAAAGCACATTTTGTGTGTGTCTGTGATGCGGAATGTACAATATATTAGGCTCATTAGCTGAGCCTTTGGCAGGTTTTGAGGACTGTGGTTGCCTAAAGGTCCAGTGATTTCAAACAAGCAGACTGCCCAAGTAAGTAACATTTATGTGCTACGGCCTATAAAGGAATTAGTTCATGTATGTTTTTTTCTTAAAATTACCAATTGCGGTTTTATTCTCCCAACGACTTTTTATTTCTTTTCTTTTCATGTTCCAACCAACTGAAAACAATGGATGGTCCAACTTTTAACTTTATCAGACTTATCTGAGTGTTAGTGCAATGTGCATGAACCAAAGCCTGAAGGGTTCTAACAAGCGGTCAACAAATGCCTACACAGGGTTCACATAAATCAGATTAATGCCTAGCATTGGGTAAGACAAAAGTAAAATCAGGAAAACATATGAGTATCTTACCTTTATTACATAGAATATGCAATGCTATAATATACTGACCCCATTGGCAAGAAGACATTTTCATGGGCATTTTATTGGAATATTATCAAAAATATCACATTTGTTTTAACTATAGTTTTTGTATTTTGTACACGGCATGGTCTTCTTAAAAAAACTATTTAATATTCCATTTTTGAATGTCGTACAATGGAATATTAATGTCAAAGTATTCTAAGCTGTGAGAACATGTTATTTTAGATACTTACAAGGATTATTTCTATTTCCCTTGGCCTATACTCTGAAAACCAGTAGCTCTCACCAACATCAAGAGCTGAAAAGTCCTATACAGAAAAAATATATGCTTTGTCCATTATTTGACTGATGAATAGAAATGCTGCATATGGAAAATCTGTATAATTCTACTTTTATTTAACAATTTCCACTTTGCTCAGCTTTTTAGGCCATATGGAAAAACTCTTTAAAAGACATGATAGAAAAAGAAAGGACTTTGGTTAAGGTTGGATTTAGACATTAAGAGATTGCTTTCAAGACAGAACTCCCAATAATTCGTTACACTATTGAGATGAATGGTGTAAGGTAACAAATCTAGTGTATTTTTCCAAATATTCACAGTGAAGTAATTTTAGGACTTAGTATTTTGGTCAGCATCTGACATAAGTATTTGTAAGTTAAAGCCAGAAGTGGATCAAATATAGTAAAAAGTATAATGGAAAGATTTGCACCTATTACATATTTAGGTTTCACCCTTGGTTTGGTTACAAATACTGATGTCAAAATAATGTCTTGTAATTGAGGCTTTAATCTGCTCAACACACAGGTTACCTACTTGCCTGTAAGTAAAGGAAAACTCGATATGAGTAAGACTGCACTGTTCAGAAAGAAGAAACTTACCAAGGCAATGACCTGTCAAGACTTTGGATATCAGTAAGACTCACTCATTCTTTTTTCTTTTCTTTATAATTGTACTAGTGAGTGGTGAAATCACGATGGGGGATGGCTCTGTGGCACTGGGGGCCATCTCTCCACCCTATGCTTTCTCTACATTGTCAGCTGTTTTTTCCCCTTCACTCTCTGCCCCCCCTGTGTTGCCTCGGTGTTCGCTCTCTGCCCCCCACTGTGTTCGCTCTCTGCCCCCCACTGTGTTCGCTCTCTGCCCCCACTGTGTTCGCTCTCTGCCCTCCACTGTGGTCACTCTCTGCCCCCCACTGTACTCACTCTCTTCCCCCTGTGCACGCTCTCTGCCCCCGTGGTTGCTTTCGGTACCCTGTGGTTACCCTCTGCCCCCCCTGTAGTCACTCCCTACCCCCTGTGGTCGGTTTCTGTGCGAGATTAGTGAGCTGCAGGTAGAGCAGAATGAGTGCTGAGCGAGGCGAGCAGGCTGAGTGGTAAGTGGGGTGAGCGGGCCCAGTGGTGAGCGGGGTGAGGAGCCGAGCACTGAGTGAGCTGAGTGTGGTCTGAGCACGTGCTGAGCAGGATGAGTGCAGGGTGAGTGCGGGCTGAGCATGGGGTAAGTGTGAGTTTAGTGAGGGAGAGTGTTGGCTAAGCAGGGGTGAGTGCAGGCTGAGGGGGAAAGAGTGAGAAGGTGAAGGGGGAGAGTGCAGGCTGAGCGGGGAGAGTACCTGGCTGTTGTCTGTGTTACAAGACCTTTGGTGATATCACAGTCATGTGAACAGTCACATGTCTGTGATATCACTACAGACCTTGTCAGGTGGGGGTTGTCCGGAGATGGCGCGGCTGCAGTGGCTTCCTGGTGGAGGTTGTGGTTTGGCACCATATTAGCACATTCATCACTTCGGTGTGCTAATATGGAGTAGCTTCCATGGTGGCACAGTTCATTGTGGGATTCGTGGACATCCTGATGCAGGACGTTCATGACGGATGGGAAAGGGTAAGTATATAATAGATATTTATTAGATTTGTAAGTATAAATCAACAAAAATTTAAAATAAAAGTCAAATTACACTTAATCTAATTCAAGAATATTATCAGCTTTATTGAATAATAGCATGAAAATGTTATCCAAAAACTTAAAGGGGTTGTTACACTACTAGGACAACACTTTCTGATTCAACTTGTTTCTCCCTATTAAAATAAAATACCTAGTACTCACCTTCCGTGCTAGCACCATGCCAGGGCTGTGATTGGACACAGAGCTCGAGTGTTGTCACAATGTCACTTAAGCCCTGAACCGCGATTACCGATAGCGCTGGAACGGTGTCAACACGAGAGGTAAGTACATACTCTATTATTTTAACTGGGGGAAGCAAGTGGAATCAGAAGGGGTTGTACTAGTAGTTAACAACCCATCTAATAAATAAAAGACATACACATAAGATAGTACTGATGTAGCCCTTGAGCCTATTGAAAAAATACATCAGTAATCTTTCTGTGCCCAATAACCATCCCATAGACCCTTCATAATGCTCAATTCTGTTATTTGCAGTAAGACATTTCATGCCCATGATGTCTTCTATACGCCATGTATTTCACTTTTAGAAGGGGAATGGGGCTACTACCTCCATTTACAAGTTATGAAACATCATGCTGCAGTAGTCAAACATTTTGGAATTTATGACCTATTCAGAAAGGATGTTAGGATCTCGGAGATAAGGATACCTGTTAATTCAATAATAAGAAATTTCACTATTTCTCAAAAGAAAGATAATTGCAGTAGCCTTACTAATTCCTAAAGATTGCAGTAAGAAATTCTTGAATATTGCCTGTTATTGTATTGTGATACACTAATACAAAGTAGCAAGTATTTGTGAACTGCAAAATAAATGATACATAGTTTTATAAACCTGTCGTCTGATACCCCTACATAAAATCCTCAGTGATCAATTGCCTCCAGTAGTCACCTAAATAGTAAATTGAGACCACTGTGTGTAATTTATTCTTTTATAACTACTGCCGTCCTGTAAAAGCCTCCGAGGTTTGTTTGAGACTATTAGAGATCAAACAACATCATGAATTATTACTTATTATAATTATTATGCATTACTTATATAGCACCATTATATTCCAAAGCACGTTAGACAGATTACCCTTTTGGCTCACAATCTACATTTCTTCACTATTTCTCTGGAGTGTAGAAGGAAACTGGAGTAACTGGAGGAAACCGATGCAAACATTTGAGGAATATACAAACTCCTTGCATGAAAACCAAGGAACACACCAGACATTTCATGGATAAAGTTGTGAAGAGACGAGCAAAATTAGGTTAGATAAAATAGCCTGAGTTCTGATTATTCCACGGAGCACTGTTTAATCCATCATGCAAAAATGAAAGGAGTATGGCACAACTGCATACTATTATTATTTATTTATATAGTGCCATTAGATTCCATGGTGCTTTACCTATGGAAAGGGCAGATGAGCACAAGTACAATATATATGGACAATCAAGTCGTACAGATACACGAGGGGAGAGAAACCCTGTCTGCGAGGGCTCACAGTCTAAGAGGGAAAAGTGGGGATACAGTAAGAGGGGGTAGTGCTGATGGTGAGACGATGCGGTGAACCGGGTCTCATTGCAGGTTGTAGGCTTGACGGAAGGGTTGGGCTTCAGGTTTCCTTTGAAGGCTCCCAGGGTAGGTGAGTGTCTGATGTGTTAGGGGAGAGAGTTCCACAGTGTGGCAGATGCATGGGAGAAATCTTGTATGCGGTTGTGGGAGGAGGAGATGAGAGGGGAGTAGAAAAGGAGGTTTTGGGAGGATTGCAGATTGCGTGAGGGTAGGTATCAGGAGACCATGTCAGAGATGTATGGAAAGGACAGGTTGTGGATGGCTTTGTATGTTATGGTTAGTGTTTTAAATCGGGATCTCTGAGAAGTGGGGAGCCAGTGAAGGGCTTGGCAGAGGGGGGAGACAGGGGAGTAGCGGGGAGACAGGTGGATTAGTCAGGATGTGGAGTTTAGGATAGATTGGAGAGGTGCAAGGGAGGTAGCGGGGAGACCGGTAAGTAGGAGGTTGCAGTAGTTAGGCGGGAGATGATGAGAGCATGTACAAGTGTTTTAGCAGTCTTGTGGTCAAGGAAAATGCGAATCTGGGAAATGTTTTTGAGCTGGAGTCGGCAGGAGGTTGCAAGGGTCTGGATGTGAGGCTTGAAGGAGAGGGAAGAGTTGAGGATTACACCGTGGCACTTGGCGTTGGGGACTGGGGAAAGTGAGCAGTCATTGACAAGGATGGATAGGTTGGGTAGTGGGGGAGAGCGACTTGGGGGGAAGACGATAAACTCAGTTTTGCCCATGTTCAGCTAAAGGAAGCGAGCAGAGAAGGAGGATGAGATGGCTGACAGGCATTGTGGAATTCTGGAAAGTAGGTGTTAGGTCCCCTGGCACGGCTCCCCACCTTACCTCTTCTGGGTCTGTATCCTCTGCTCCTCTACCGATCGGGCATCTGGCTTCAAGTCGTGCTGTGTCTCGGAGCTATCGCCGGGTCCCCTTCCTATCTGCTGACCACCGGGCTCATACATCAGCACACTACATCATCTCGAATTCTGGACTACGGATGGACCCTGAGAAGCTCTTCGCCGCTCTGAAGTGGCCCCGTCCTGTGGGGACTAAGGCTATCCAGCAGTTCCTTGGCTTTGCAAGTTATTATAGACAATTCATTCCCCATTTCTCTTCCTTGATCAAACCCATCACAGCTCTCATCTGTAAGGGAGCAAAGTCCTGCAGATGGACCCCGGAGGCCGAAGAAGCCTTCTCCACCTTAAAGTGCTCCTTCTCCGAGGCTCCTACCTTGCACCGACCAGAGGTAAACAGAGAGTTCATTGTAGAGGTAGACGCCTCCTGTATAGGAGCAGGGGCTGTCCTCTCCCAGAAATCCTCGGGTTGGTTAGTCAACTGCGGGTTTCTCTCCAAAGCATTTACTGCATTGGAGCGCAACTATTCTATCGGGGATCGCGAATTGCTGGCCATCAAATTGGCTTTAGAGAGTGGCGACACCTCCTCGAGGGTGCTGTTCATCCGTTCATTATCTTCACCAAACATATGAACTTGGATTATCTCCAATCCGCCCGGAGGCTCAACCCCCGGTCCCTGCTCTTTGCCCATTTAAATTTTGAACTGCACTTCCGGCTTGGCAGCAAAAACATTAAGGCTGATACCCTGTCAAGGTCCTTCCAGCCGTCGGATGTGGAAGAGGAGTCCTTCCATATCATTGACCCAACCAAGATAATCACTGTGGCTCCTGTACGTATAGCTGGACTTTCTCCGGGTAAGACCTTCGTGGCACAGGATAAAAGAGTCGGTCCTGTCATGGGGACACTCGTCAAGAATTGCTGGCCATGTTGGAGTTAAAAAGTCTCTCTTTAATCGCTAGTCACTATTGGTGGCCTACTATCCGTCAAGACGGCCACGATTTTGTTTCTTCATATCCGTTTTATGCTAGAAATAAGGTGTTCAGGAAGTTGCCGGCTGGACGTCCACTGCCTCTCCCAGTTCCATCAGCTCCGTGGCAACACATATCCATGGATTTCATTACGGATCTTCGCTGCTCCTCCAGCTGTATGGTCATATGGGTAGTTGTGGATTGCTTCTCTAAAATGACCCACTGCACTCCTGTGTTAGCCAAGATATTAATCGAACACATCTTCCGGCTCCACGGATTTCCTCCTCATATCGTGTCCGATAGGGGAGTCCAGTTCACTTCCCAGCTCTGGAGAGCGCTGTGCAAGCATATGAAAATCACGTTGGACTTCTCCTCTACCTATCATCCTCAGTCAAACGGGTTGGTGGAGCGCATTAACCAAGTCCTCACCACCTATCTTCGGCACTTCGCCAACGCTCATCTCGATAACTGGAACTGTCTCCTCCCTTGGCTGGAATTCGCTTACAAAAATCACTCTAGTGAGTCGTCAGCTAAATCCCCTTTTGTCATGGTATTCGGGCAGATCTTACACAAGCCTGTGGCAGGATGAAGAAACATGCCGATAAGCGAAATCTGGATTCGCCATCTTTCCTCCCAGGCGATAAAGTGTGGTTTTCTTCCAGATATGTCAGGCTGAAGGTGCCATCCTACAAGTTAAGACCACGTTATATCGATCCCTTCGAAGTCCTGGGACACATCAACGACGTTGCCTACAGGTTGAGACTGCCTGCCTCGCTTGGCATCCCTAACGCCTTTCATGTCTCGTTGTTGAAACCAGTGGTGCTTAATTTCATCCATCCTCCGGCACTGTGCCACGGCCTCAGCTCAGAGAATGTTTATGAAGTCAGGGACATCCTTGCCATGAAGAAAAGTAGAGGCAAATCCCTCTTCCTCATTGACTGGGTTGGCTTCGGTCCTGAGGAGATGACCTGGAAGCCATGAGAGAACATTGATGCGCCACTCATTCTGGCGAGGTTCTTAGCATGCCTTCGGAGGAGGGGACGTGAGGGAGGGTGTACTGTTAGGTCCCCTGGTACCACTTCCCAGCTCACCTCTCCTGGGTCTGTATCCTCTGCTCCTCTACTAATTGAGCATCCGGCGTCCAGGTGTGCTGTGTCTCGGAGCCATCGCCGAGTCCCCTTCCTGTCTGCTGACCACCGGGCTCACACATCAGCACACTACAATGGTCGGAGTCATGAACCTAATCAGTGGTGCACTAGGTCGCGCTCCTCCCCTGTGAATGTAGGGGGCGGCACATCTCAACCTTACACTCCCCTTGACCAATAGCTGTCCGTCCACTAGTATATCGGGCCGCCTCCACTGATGGGAGGTGCCTGATTATTGAGTTAGTAAGCTTCTGCTTCTCTGGCTGTTAGTCAGGCCCTCCTTGTGCTCTCCTCTGGTAGACCCATACCTGCTCTCCTAGCCTTGGGCTCTGATCCCTCGAATCCTACTTACCTATACCATAGTATAGGCTAACCCTACGAGCTGCCCCCCTGGTACTAGCAGCTGTGGTATTTAGGCCCCCTGGGCTTGCCCCTGACAATACCTGTATAGGGGTTGGTTAAACTAGGACCAGCTCACCCAGGGGAGTTCGGTACCATGGCCCAGTGGGTCCACTTTGGGGGCTTTCCCCAGGAAGCGTGACAATAGGGAGATGATGTTGGGCCCAGACAGGTAGATCTGGGAGTCGTCGGTGTAGAGATAGTACTGAAGGCCGTGTGACTCAATGAGTTGTCCTAGGCGAGAGTGTAGATGGAGAGGAATAGTGGTCCCAGGACTGAGCTTTGGGGGACACCGACGGATACGGGGTAGGGAGAAGAGGAGGAGTGGGAGTGGGTGATGCTGAAAGTCCAGTCCATTAGATATGAGGAGATCCAGGAGAGGTCTAGGTCAGTAATGTTAAGAGATTCCAGAATCTGTAGTAGTAGGGAATGGTCTACGGTGTCAAAGGCAGCAGATATGTCGAGGAGGAGAAGGACGGAGTAGTGTTGCTTGCTCTTGGCGGTCAGTAGGTCCTTGGTGACTTTGGTCAGGGCTGTTTCGGTGGAATGGTGGAGTCGGAAACCGGATTGTAGGTGCTCAAAGAGGGAGCAGGAGGTGAGGTGGGCGGACAGTTCAGAATGGACGTGTTGTTTAAGTAGTTTTGAGGCGAAGGGAAGAAGAGATATAAGACGTACGTTAGAAACAGATGTTGAGTCTAGGGAGGGTTTTTTGAGGATGGGTGTGATCAATGTGTGTTTGAATGATGAGGGGAACATGCCAGTAGTAAGTGATAAGTTGAAGAGGTGGGTTAGGGGTGGGATGAAGACATTTGCAAGGAGAGGGCAGTGTAAGTGAGAGGGGAAGCTGTGCGGACAGTGGGTCAAAGCTGGCTCTAATTTTATTGATCTTCTGCTTGAAGAAGAAGGCAAAGTCTTCAGCAGATATAAGGGGAGAGGGAGGAGGAGTAAGTGGACAGAGTAAAGAATTGAAAGTGTTAAAAAGTTGTTTGGGATTGTGAGACAGGGAGGTTATTAGGGATGAGAAGAAGGCTTGTTTGGCGGCACTCAGTGCAGACTTAAAGTTGGTGAGACACTGCTTGAACAACGCGAAGTGCTCAATGGAATGAGATTTCTTCCATCTCCTCTCGGGTTGCCTGTTTGTACAAGGAGTGTCATATGTGAGTGGGTGGTTAAGTTGAGGGCCGCAGTTATTGTGGTGTTATAAAGGGTGATGGAAGCGTCTGTGTCACGTATGGAAGCTATGTTGGCAAGAGGTAGAAGGGATTCTGAGAATGAGTGTAAATCAATGTGTTTTAGGTTTCAGCGATGATGATTAAGTTTGTGGAGTGGGGTAGTGTAGTAGGGGAGGAGAGGGAGAAGAAAGTCGGTAGATTGTGGTCAGACAGGGGGAGGGGTGAGTTTGAGAGGTTAGTGAGAGAGTAAAGGCGGGTGAATATGAGGTCCAGCATGTGGCCATCCTTGTGAGTGGCAGAGGAGGACTATTGGGAGAGCCCAAATGAGGTAGTCAGTGAAAGGAGTTTAGGGGCGGCTGGGTGGGAAGTGTTAATGGGGATATTGAAATCGCCCATGATGATAGTGGGGATATCTGCAGAAAGGATATGAAGTAGCCAGGTGATGAAACGGTCAAGGAAGGAGGTGGTGGATCCAGGGGGGCAGTAAATGACAGCCAGCTGAAGGTTACAAGGAGAGAAGACACGGACAGAATGGACTTTGAAAGAGGAGAGAGTAGGGGAGGGTGGCAGTGGAATAGGGGTAAAGGAGTAGTTATTGGACAAGAGTAAGCCAATGCCTTCTCCATGTTTGTTAGAGGGGCGGGGTGTGTGGGAAAGACTGAGTCCGCCATAAGAGAGTGCAGCAGGAGAGGCTGTGTCAGAGGGGGTGAGCCAGGTTTCAGTGATGCCAAGGAATGAGAGTCTGTTAGAGATAAAGAGGTTGTGGATGAATGAGAGTTTGTTGCAGACCAAGCGGGCATTCCAGAGTGCGCTAGGAGGAGGGACTGAGGTGCAGGGGCTGGAGGAATGGGTCTAAGGTTATTGAGGTTTTGAAGGCTAGTGATGGGATGTGGGTATGGGGTAGAAGTAACTGTGGGGATGTGGTGGGGATCACAAGGATTAGAGGAAATGTCACCGGCAAGTTGGAGGAGCAGGGAGAAGGTTAGGAGGTGGGAGCAGGAGAGTTTACGTGGCAGGCATGCCTGTTTGGAGACAGAGGATTGAAAGTAAAGTAACAATTCAGAGGAGTGGGTTAGATGGCGAGGTAGGATGGAGGGTGAGAGAACTACTGCATTGCTGGGTGAAAGTGACTCGCCCCAAGGCAGGGTACTCAGGGCTCGGGCTCGGTTACGGTCCGGGATGTCACGGGTGGCTGCCTGAGGCTGTGGCCCTGGTGGTCAGTGAAAGAGGGATTATTTACAGGGATTATATACAGTTTTTGTCTTCGTGACGCCACCTGCTCTGTCTAGTGAGAGACCACCAGCGCCGCTACAGTCCTCCGGAGGTCGGTGGAATTGCGGCAGTGATGGTATGGTCCCCGCAGATGGTGAGGTGAGCAGATTATAGCAGAGCTGAGGTGGTGAGTGGGGGTATGAAAAGTCTATTGAGCACGGTGAGAAATAGGAAAGGATGTACGCACACACTTAAAGTCTCTTTTCCTTTTACTGGTGGGATGTAGGTAAATTGTCCTGAGCACTGACGGGTAACCGGGCTGCACAGTGAGCTCCCACAGCAAGTGGGTATAAGGCCTCCTTCCCTGTGTATTCACTGAAGCACAGTCTGCTGAATCCTGACTTGCCTCCACTCTCTTCTCTTGTCTGTGTCTCTTTCCCTCCTGTGCGGTCTCCGGGACGTTCTTCTCTGTTTTTTTGCAGTGGCCACTGCACCTGGCTCCCTTTCCTTGACTCTCTCAGGAGACCGGGTAGCTGTAGCTTCCTCGGTGCCCAGGGAATTTCCTGTGGGACTTGTAGTTCTCCACTGGTGCGGATCCCCAATATCCGGCTTCTCTTTCCCTCTCTGGAACAAACTCACAATCGGAGCTACCTGTTCCCTGCTTCTGCTTGTAAACTCCTTGCCTTCAGTCCCACTTAGGCTGGTGGGACGCTGACAGGCTACTCTGGGTCTCTGGCCTGTGCCTACTCGTGGCACCAGGCACTAGAACTCTCCTGCAGCTCTTGTAGCCTCTGCCACACTCTGACTAACTCCGCCCTCAGCAGCAGTATTTATAGGGGATCCTGCCTAAGTGCAGCAGGTTGAGCTCCCCCTACTGTGCCGTTATGGAAGGTGTAGTTTGTAGTGGTACCTGCTGTGGAAACCCAGCTGTGCAGTAGAGAGATATGTGGTTACCTGCCTTGGCAGGGCGCCACACCTCCCACCTAGGTAATATCAATACTCCAGGACTGAGCAATTTTTGTGTTAACAGGATATAAGAACGACAATAATAACATTTACATAGTTTGAAAAATGAAAAATTACAAAAAGACACTAAGAAGAATATTGGAAAATAGAAAAAAAAAATGGAAAAATGGATAAGTCCATACGGTGTTAGTCCATCCACCATAGGCTTTTTAAATTTACTACTACTGAGCTGCCACTTATGATCACCACAAAACATTACTATATTTACCTAAAACTATTACAAAGTACCATGTGTATGCTACCTAACCTCTGGAGTTTCTATTTTGGTTCCATTTTATAATGGTAAACAGGATACCACTATTCTTTTATATTTAGTCCCCCAAAAAACAGGTTCCAACTACCCACATTACCTTAACATACCAAACTATATACCATCTATTAAGTGCAAATCCTAGTTTGAGCAAATACAAGTAAATTCCACGGAGATCGCTTATGACAGAGCAATCACGTAACCCGCTGTCATAGCAACGAGTCTAGCTTCCCCTAACACACATCACCATCCGGTGACGCGCATCCGACACTACGGCGCATACGCCGGCGTCCTCGGGCACTTCCGGTCCGCAAATGACTCACCGTGGCCGGTACTCTGGTTTAGCCAGGTGTTTTACTTCTTCCTCCTTGTCATGGATGGACCGCGCCTGCCGGTAGTGGGGCCCGGTGGTACAGATCAAAAGTGAAGACGTCTTGTGGGAACAGATTAAGGGGTTAATTTGTTGTGACGCCACCTATGAGTGTTTCGGTAACTGTACCGACGCTGCTGGGCCTCCGGGGGATGGAATGCAGCAAGATGGAACGCTCCCCACAGGCTGAGCGGTGATCTCCGGTTACCTTAGTGCGCGGATAAACAGTTCATAAGAAGGCACAGACACTGTAAGTCTCTGTAACGGGCTCTTTACTGTAACCAGTAGGCAGTACATGGTATACAGGTTGTAAGTAGTGGACCGGGTGGACTCAGCAATGATCAGTGCATTCTCAGAGATCCGCGGTGTTCCTCCATTCTAACTAAGTACTGTGCCGTTGTCGCCCAGGAATACCAGATCGGGTACAGGGAGGCTGCTTGAATGCCCTATCCGGGGTATACGTTCCGGATGCTTTGGGGAGCCTTGGGTCCCTTGGTGGGTACACCGCTGGTTAGACGACTGGATTTGGCGATGGTGGAGTGCTCCTTTAAAGCGATCCCTCCACTCCTCTGGTTCGCATAGCAGAGCTGAACTACTGCTAGCTTCGGTACCAGCAAACCGGCTGTAGATGGGCATGGGATGATTTTGGACCCGCATGTTGATGCCCGTAGTTCGGTTGGTAATGCACCGGGAGTAATGGATCTCAACCGAGGTGACGGTAGGGAGATGGCCGGCAGAAGGTGGCCAGAGGACCGCACGGAACTGTGCAACCCCCTCTCCTAAGTTGCAGAGGTCTTCTAGGTTGCTGTTACACTCTCAGACTCCTAACTCCAACTCCTCTAAACTTCCACTACACACTACCCTTACACTCCACCCACCAGGACCTGATTGGCCCTCTATGCTAGGTGATGCATGCAGGGTATAGATCTCTGAGTTAACTGTGTGATTGCTGGGTCAGAGAATATTGTTGCTGCATTTGTGGCTGCAATACCCTCCTGTGACGCACTCGTTGCGGGGCGCCACACTCCCCCTTGGTGAAATACGCTTGTCTCCAAGTGTCGCGCTACCCAACATTACACAGGAATTTTATATTTTATAACAGTAATAAAAGTTACACTTTTATTATCAACAGGTAAAGATTTGCTTATGATGTTGCAAGCAAAAAAGGAAACAGGTTAACACATTCGCGGACCCGGCGGGCTGTCGGCTGTCCTTAGTAAGAGTTCAGGCTGTAGCCGCCAAGTCGCGGTGTCATTAACCAAACAGGAAGAAGTCTCTTGTAAAGTTCAAACAACAAAGTCACTTATGGAGGGCAGTGTTCCGGACCCGTATAGCGAACCACCCATCACAGCATACATATCGCTCGTAGGTTACAATGTCCCCTCTATGCAAGTCGCGGTTTGGATGCCCTCTTGGTAGGTGCGACTCCACATCACGACGCCCCACAAACACTTCCGTACATACACCCTCCTCCCTGACAAAACCCCACCCGGTGGAAAGGTTGAATGTGCTCACCCATCCGGTCTTGCGGAGTTCATCAGGCAATGGAGGTTGGCGGCGAGCTTCAGCGCGAGCCTACATGTTGGCGCGCAGACGAGCCTGCCACTCTTCCCTTCGGATGCGACGTACATCTTCGTCGGAGCGGTGCGGAGTGTGGATAAAGTCACTGCGGCGTGTCTGTTGTTGAACGGCTTGAGTTTGGTGGGCAGTCTGGATTGGAACCCGGTTGAACGGCACTGGAGAAGGTGTTGCGATGGCACCTGACCAGCGTACCCGAGCGGATTGCTCGGCAGAAGGATACACTGTGTCTCCCCAGGAGAACCCGGTGAAGAGGTCCTTAGCGGTGCTGTGGGTCTCGTCGTCGTCATCATCCTCCTCTCCCTCAACGATCACATCGGGCTGCTCGGCAAACGGAGATGTTGGGACGGGGTCCTCTGGGTCGATGGGCGGCTGTGCTGCATAATTCTCCTCGGGGTCGTCTTGCAGGGCTTCCAGGCTGCCTGCCTCTTCTTCTGTTGCAGCTGGTAGCGGTGTTTCAATCCCGGTAACCAGTTAGGCCTTGGTAGCAGCAGAGGGGGCCTCCGGTTTGGGGAAGAAACAGGCGACAGTCTAGGTAGTGGTGAGACTAGTTGCGGGTTCCATAGGGGGAACCAGGTGAGTGTCCATTTCTTCTTGGGAGCGAGTTGCAAGCTCCGGCTCAAACACGGTTTCAGTTCCAGGCTCTGGAGCGGGGTAAGCTGTGGTCTCTGCCGGGATGATGCAGTCTATCGGCTCCGGAGACGAGGCGGGACAGGTAGTCGGCGTGGGCGAGGCGGTGCTAAAACTGGAGATGTCGTCCGGTCCTGGAGTGGTTGCACCCGAGCAGCTCTGCTGCATCGCACGATGTAGTCTGCTGCCCAAGCTCGCGCTCCAGCTGCGGATCGTCCACTCTACGGTTTCTATTAGCCGCACTCTGAGGTCTTGCAAAGCCTCCTGCCAGAAGTCGGGGCTGCCGTCTATGTTGAGGACAGGACCCGGACCCGGATGGCCTATTGCTGCTCTGGCCTCGGCTTCCACTTCTCGCATCAGGTCATGGAGTCTTGTACTGGTCATCTTTCTTGGAGGAACCACACCCGTCTCCACCCGGTAACTGTTCTGGTGAAGAGCTGGTGAATAATGGTCTGACACTCCCACTTCCTTGGGAGCTTTTGTAGTCCAATGGTGGGAAAAAGTCTTTGGTCCGCCACCATGGTTGATTCGAGCAATCAGGGCGGACAATGATTATGGCGCCTTTGCCTTTAGACCTCCCACGAAGAGGGCTCACCCCTGGGCTTGCACGTGGCGGATCCTCATGGCGGGGTCGCCATCTTGGGCGCCATCTTGGCCCAACGGTGAAAAGGCGGGAAAAGTTCTTTTTGGGACGAACAAAGTGCAATTTGTTGAAATAAAGTCTTTTAAGCACATAATACCCGTTAGGGAACGGGCCTGCTCGTATCCTGTTCGTGACGCCAAGTTCTGACTCACCGTGGCCGGGACTCCGGTTTAGACAGGAGTTTTCCTTCTTCCTCCTTGTCACAGATGGACCGCGCCTGCCGGTAGTGGGGCCCGGTGGTACAAATCAAAAGTGAAGACGTCTTGTGGGAACAGATTAAGGGGTTAATTTGTCGTGACGCCACCTATGAGTGTTTCGGTAACTGTACCGACGCTGCTGGGCCTCCGGGAGATGGAATGCAGCAAGATGAAACGCTCCCCACAACAAGCTGAGCGGTGATCCCCGGAGCCAGAAGCTGCACAAGATGTTGTGAGGCAGCTGCGGTTACCTTAGTGCGCGGATAAACAGTTCATAAGAAGGCACGGATACTGTAAGTCTCTGTAACGGGTTCTTTACTGTAACCAGTAGGCAGTACATGGTATACAGGTTGTAGGTAGTGGACCGGGTGGACTCAGCAATGACCAGTGTGTTCTCAGAGATCCGCGGTGTTCCTCCATTCTAACTAAGTACTGTGCTGTTGTCGCCCAGGAATACCAGATCGGGTACAGGGAGGCTGCTTGAATGCCCTATCCGGGGTATACGTTCCGGATGCTTTGGGGAGCCTTGGGTCCCTTGGTAGGTACACCGCTGGTTAGACAACTGGATTTGGCGATGGTGGGGTGCTCCTTTAAAGCGATCCCTCCACTCCTCTGGTTCGCATAGCAGAGCTGAACTACTGCTAGCTTCGGTACCAGCAAACCGGCTGTAGATGGGCACGTGATGATTTTGGACCCGCATGTTGATGCCCGTAGTTCGGTTGGTAATGCACCGAGAGTAATGGTGCTCAACCGAGGTGACGGTAGGGAGATGGCCGGCAGAAGGTGGCCAGGGGGCCGCACGGAATTGTGCAACCCCCTCTCCTAAGTTGCAGAGGTCTTCTAGGTTGCTGTTACACTCTCAGACTCCTAACTCCAACTCCTCTAAACTTCCACTACACACTACCCTTACACTCCGCCCACCAGAACCTGATTGGCCCTCTATGCTAGGTGATGCATGCAGGGTATGGATCTCTGAGTTAACTGTGTGATTGCTAGGTCAGAGAATATTGCTGCTGCATTTGTGGCTGCAATACCCTCCTGTGACGCACTCGTTGCGGGGCGCCACACAAACATAAAGTGCGGCAACCGCAGGACGCATATGAATATAACCCCCAGCCTGGGAATTTCACCAAAATAATCCTGAAATAAGGTATGGACATGCTTTTTGTATCAAATAAGGAAATAATATTAAACAGGGACACAAAAAAGCACTATAGAATTTGTTAGTAAATGGTATATTTGCACTTAGCTTGAATAAGATATAACATAGACTGCCACAGAACATTGGTTGTTCTAAATAGATAACTATACCCTCCTATTAAAAACATTTCTATTCATAGGCGTCCAGCATTCTATTAAAGGATCCGAGGATCCCCCACTCTACCAGTACTTAAAGGTAAAAAACATTCTTGATATTGTAGCTAAAATTAGCTATATGGAGAAATGATTAAATGTGTTTTCTAACAGCTTGGAATACAGCTATATAAAAGAATTAACCCAGTGGACAGAGTACCGTATATACTCGCGTATAAGCCGAGTTTTTCAGCCCAAAAATTGGGCTGAAAAGTTACCCCCTCGGCTTATACGCGAGTCACTATACGGGTGCCCCCCCCATCAGTATACAGGCCCCCCATCAGTATACAGGCCCCCCCATGGTCCAGAAACCTGTGTAAAGGAAGATGATTATACTTATCGCTGTCCGGCTGCCGTCCCCGCTCTGCATCGCGATCCTCCATCTGCATCGCGCTCCTCCATCTTCCGGCTTCCTGTCGGCGCCGACAATGACGTCATTCGGCGCAGAACACAGGAAGTCGGAAGCCGGTGAATGAAGATGGAGGATCGCGATGCAAATGGAGGATCGCGATGCAGAGCGGGGATGGCAGCGGGACAGCGATAAGTATAATCATCTTCCTTTACAGGTTTCCGGACCATGGGGGGGGCCTGTATACTGATGGGGGGCCTGTATACTGATGGGGGCCTGTATACTGATGGGGGCCTGTATACTGATGGGGGCCTGTATACTGATGGGGGCTTGTATACTGATGGGGGCCTGTATACTGATGGGGGCCTGTATACTGATGGGGGCCTGTATACCTCTGAGGCTGCTGCTGTATATACCTCTGGGCCTGCTGCTGTATATACCTCTGGGGCTGATGCTGTATATACCCTGGGGCTGCTGCTGTATATACCATGGGGCTGCTGCTGTATATACCATGGGGGGCCTGTATACTGATGGGGGGCCTGTATACTGATGGGGGGCCTGTATACCTCTGAGGCTGCTGCTGTATATACCTCTGGGCCTGCTGCTGTATATACCTCTGGGCTGCTGCTGTATATACCCTGGGGCTGCTGCTGTATATACCATGGGGCTGCTGCTGTATATACCCTGGGGCTGCTGCTGTATATACCATGGGGCTGCTGCTGTATATACCATGGGCTGCTGTATATACCCTGGGGCTGCTGCTGTATATACCATGGGGCTGCTGCTGTATATAGCCTGGGGCTGCTGCTGTATATACCCTGGGAAGGCTGCTGTAACACTGCTGGGGCCTGTATATACCACTGGGGAGGCTGCTGTATACCACGCTGCTGGGGGCTGTATACTACCATTGGGGAGGCATGTATACCATCGGGGGGGCCTGTATACCACACTGCTGGGGGCTGTATACCTGTGCTGGGGTCCACCCTCGGCTTATACATGAGTCAATAGTTTTTCTCAGATTTTGGGGGCAAAAGTAGGGGGTTGGCTTATACACGGGTCGGCTTATACACGAGTATATACGTTGTGTTTAAGAAAGGCACCTTAGGAAAGGGTAAATAATGAAAATATTCATTTTCCTGTCACTGTCTTAACTAAATGAACTTCGGTAAATATTAACCCTCTCCCCTCCTGTTTTCCCTTTTTCCTCTTGCTATTGACCTAAAACACTTTTCATATAATGAAGTAGAATACATCTTTGAAATAGATGACATGTGTTCTTCCCTTTTGTCGACACCTGCCAAGGCATTTTCATCTTGTATGTGTATATATGTAAATAATGATCATGTATGTTGGTACATTATATTCACTGTATGTATATTTTTTTAATTTACAGCAACAGGCGTGACTAAGGTCAAATTGGGCCGAAACGCGTTGCTGCAGGTTGCTCTTCAAAATAAAATTAACTATTATCATGTGAAGCAGAGAGTGTGCGATTGTTTCTCTTAAACAGTACATGTCGATTAAGTTAGGGAGTTTTTCAGG
The DNA here is from genome assembly GCA_033576535.1 of Allobates femoralis. Classification (NCBI taxonomy): domain Eukaryota; kingdom Metazoa; phylum Chordata; class Amphibia; order Anura; family Aromobatidae; genus Allobates; species Allobates femoralis. The sequence continues at coordinate 349,206,041 of JARQOC010000001.1, forward strand.
CCATTGGTTCCTTTCTTCCAACGGGAGAATTTTCAGCATCTCAATGACGATGTTATTCATTTTTTCACAGAGTCCATTAGTTTGAGGATGATAAGGGGTCGTTCTGATCTTCTTGCATCCATACATCTTGCAAAACTCTTGGAAAATCTCTGCTTCAAATGCTGGTCCTTGATCAGTGAGAATACACTCTGGATATCCCAACGGTCTGCAGAAGACTTTTTGGAAGGTTTTCGCAGCAGTTGCAGCTGTCAAGTCTTTTACAGGGGCTACCATTAAAAATCTTGAGTAATGGTCCACCATTGTCAAGGCATATGTATAGCCAGATCTACTTGGAGTTCGTTTTACTAATTCCAAAGGCTGCGTGGTTATGATTGGCTCAAGCTTAGCTTTCTGGCTCCGTGCATCTTTTCTTCTCAGGGTACAGGCCTGACACTTTCTACACCACTTCTCTATGAATGATCTCATACCTGGCCAGAAAAATCTACCTTTGAGCAGCAGTTCAAGCTTCTTCCACCCGAAATGACCAGTTCTGTTATGGTAGGCATCCAGGATCATGGGGACCTCTGATTTTGGCACGATGACTTGCCACGCTTGTTCATGGGTTCTTGCATTGATGTATCGCCGACATAACTTATTTTGGTACTGGAACAGTTTACCTCGCTCATTCCACAGATGTTTAGCATCAGACGGAGGGTTTGCAGGTAGCTTCGCTGATTCTTGTGCTATCAGTTGTTTAATTAGGCCGACAGCCGGGTCTTGGTTCTGTACTTTTTCCCAGTCAAAGTGAGGTAACAGGTTCACTGATTCAGTAAAGAGGTTTCGATGGGTCTGCTGGCATGGGGTTTCTCTTACATGATGGAAAGCAGGTAACTCCACTTCTTCCAGCTCATCTTCATCTACACCTCCTTCAGATAAGTGAGGCATCCTGGATAAGGCATCCGCATTTCCGTTTTGATGCCCAACCCGGTACTTGATGGTGAATTGATAGTTGGAGAGTCTGGCCATCCATTTCTGCTCCACGGCTCCCAACTTTGCAGTTTCCAGGTGGGTGAGCGGATTGTTATCCGTGTAGGTGGTAAATTTGCTAGAGGCTAGGTAGTGTTTAAACCTCTCGGTGATAGCCCAGACCAAGGCTAGGAACTCCAGTTTGAAGGAACTGTAGTTTACTGTATTCTTCTCTGTGGGTCGCAGCTTTCGGCTTGCATAGGCGATTACCCACTCCTTGCCGTCTTGCTTTTGAGAAAGAACGGCTCCGAGTCCCACATTGCTGGCATCTGTATACAGCAAGAATGGCAGACTGTAGTCCGGGTAAGCTAGGATTTCTTCTCCTGTCAGGGCTTCTTTCATCTGGAACGATTCCTCTTGTTCTTTACCCCACCTCCACGGAGCATCCTTTGGCTTGCCTTTCATGGGTTGGCCCACTAGTAGGTCTTGCAGAGGAGCAGCCTTCTTGGTGTACTCCTTGATGAACCCTCGGTAGTAGCCCACCAAACCCAGGAATTGACGTACCTCCTTGATGGTTTTGAGTTCTGACCATTCCTTGATTGCTGTCACCTTGTCTGGATCAGGGGCCACGCCTTCAGCACTGACTATGTGTCCCAGGTACTGCACTCTTGGCTTTAACAGGTGGCATTGTGATGGTTTCAGCTTCATCACGTATTTAGCCAGAGCTTCAAACACCTCTCCTAGATGGGTGACATGTTCTTCGTAGGTCTTGGAATGCACGATCAAGTCATCCAGGTAGAGCAGTACCGTCTCAAAGTTCTTGTGCCCCAGGCAACTCTCCATCAGCCTCTGGAAGGCTCTGGGTGCATTATATAGTCCAAAGGGCATGCTGTTGAACTCACATAGGCCCATAGGTGTCGCGAATGCCGTCTTCTCTCGATCTTCTTCGGCTACGGACACCTGCCAATACCCACTAATGAGATCTAAGGTTGAGAAGTAGTTGACAGACTTCAACGCAGCTATAGATTTTTCTATACGTGGTAACGGGTAAGTATCTTTGTGTGTTATGCGGTTTATTTGCCTATAATCTACACACATCCTCATACTGCCATCCTTTTTCCTGACTAGGACCAATGGTGCTGCCCAGGGACTACAGCTATCTCGTATAACCCCTGCGTATTTCATGTCCTGTAACATTTGTTTGGCTTTTTGATAATGTGCAGGTGGAATAGGCCTATACCGTTCTTTGATTGGTGGATGTGTTCCTGTGGGGGGATGTGGTGTTGTACACCTTTTATCCTACCAAAATCAAGTGGATGCTTACTGAAAACTTGTTCAAATTCTTGGGCTTCCCGGTACACACCTTGCTTTTCATACACAGGAGTGGTGTGAGTTCCGACATGGAGCTGCTGGCACCAGTCCTCCAGCGGCCCAATTGTTTGATTAGCTGTTGCCTTTTCCTCGTGGGGTTCGGGTTGCGCTGCTTGTATCTCATTGTTACTGACTGTGTATAATTTGGCAACAGTGGTATACCTGGGTAGTTTAACCTCTTTACTGCCACAGTTTAAGATGCGAACTGGTACTCTCCCTTTGTGTACATTAACTACCCCCTGGCTGTCAACAGTGTAGGTCTGTGCTCTGTGCTCACGGGCTCCACTAACGTTTGATAGTCCTGCCCTCTCAGACCTATAGCTGCTCGTCACCATACCATCATTTCACTCATTGGGGGTATCACAATATGTATTGGATCTGTCACCCGTGCTGTACCAATTTCACCACCTGTAATTGTTACCTATTGTTGGTGTAAGATGGCTCTGGTCTCATGTTGCATAATCTTCCTCTGACCAGACCTGGCAGTTTCATCAATCTGTTGAAGCAAAGACAAAACCTCCTCCATGCAATTGCTAACAACATTGGTACCCAAGATAACATAAGGATCATTTGCATTAGTGGCTTCTGCTACTACAAGGACCCCTTGATTTTGTAATTCTACCCTTCCCACCTTTATTGGCACTTCTCTAACCCCCAGTACATTAATTGATTCCCCATTTGCTGCATGAAGAGAAATGTCTATCTCAGGCTGCTTCAGTTCTGCATCAGCCCAATACTTTCTATAAAGGATATAGGGGACGAGGGTCACCTGCGATCCGGTGTCCAGTAGAGCAGGTACCGGGATGCCATCCAGTACAATGGACAGAAACGGTGTCTCTTCGATGAACGTCTGGCACCAGGTGCCTGGGCCCTGTTGGTTTAGTCTTGAGGTTTGGCCCCGGCCCCCTGGGACTGCCCGTTTAAAGGACAGAGCCTTGCAAGGTGACTGGTGCGGTTGCAGCTGCAGCAGATGGGTTCCCCAGTGGAGCTGTAATGGTCGGTGGTTCTTCCTCTGTAGGCTGTGGCTTGCTTCCCTTGCATCCAGGGGATGTCGTCCGGGCTGTCGGCAAGCTGGATCAGCGGCTGAAGCTTGGCGGGGGGTCTTGATGCTGGCTGCTGGATCTTTTGTAACTGCATAGCGTTCATCAATTGGGAGATGTTTTTATTCATTTCACGCATTTCAGCACGTATTTCAGTCCGCAGAGAGTCATATTTGTCAGGCTGTGCAGATTGTATATTGTGCGTAGCTGCAGTCACGGGTACAGGTTTTGGAGCAGCCTGCACTTCACCATCGCACCACTGCTTTATTGCAGCTTCATGGCTCTCTACCGGCTTTAACCCTTTGATGGCCATTTCTTTCAAGGTGTTAAAATCAGCATCTGGATTGCTTAATGACCATCAGCGTACAGTCTTACTGTCCTCAGGGGATAGCAGTCCCCGAGTGAACTGTTCTATGAGGAGTTTGTTCTGACATGTATGAGGGCACGCAGTGCTCTCTTCAGGCGCCAGGCATAAGCTCTGATGTCATCTCCCGGCCTCTGGTAGCAGTGATCAAAGCGCAAACGAATGTCAGCTTCATTGCACTCCTCAAAGGCAGCTTGCAGTTTATCAAATATAGTAGGGGCTGATCTGCGGTCAGCAACAGACCAGGACACACTTTCTTTTTTCTGCTGCCCCAGTTAACTGTCCAAGCACCCCCGTAGCACGTTGTTGGCCAGTCATAGCATACATGTCCAGGACGCCTTCAATCTTTCTTTTAAACTCATCAAGGGTATCAGGGCGGCCATCATACTGGGGCAACCACTTGGCCCCCGGGATGTATGGGAACGACATGGGCATTATCGGGGCTACGGTGCCTGAAGCACTGGAGGTACTGGCAGTGCTACCGGAGGCAACCATTGAGGGTCCAGGATAAGTCTAGGGGTCAGCGTACGCCGCCTCGCCCTTGCTGGAGGAGGCCGACATGTTGGAGGCCCCCCTAGTTAATTAAAGCCAGTTGTTGAAGGGTTAAACAGTTCAGGGATTTCCGGACTGCAGCGCTCGGGAATGTTGAGCTGAGCCGGGGTTGGGGTTTCAGTTTCGCGCTCTGTGGCTGGCACGCCCCCTTTCTTCCAGCTCTTCGGCGCAGTAATGGCGGTGGAACTTTAACAGTCACACTTTACAGTCAATGAATGGCACACAGTACCCGGGTGTACCGGGCACGGGATCTTGTTTGTGACGCCAGGTTGTGACTCGCCCCAGGGCAGGGTACTCAGGACTTGGGCTCGGTTACAGCCTGGGATGTCACGGGTGGCTGCCCGAGGCTGTAGCGCTGGCGGTCAGTGAAAGAGGGGTTATTTACAGGGATTATATAAAGTTTTTGTCTTCGTGACGCCACCTGCTGTGTCTGGTGAGAGATCACCAGCGCCGCTACAGTCCTCCGGAGGTCGGTGGAATTGCGGCAGTGATGGTATGGTCCTCGCAGGTGGGACTGGGACCCTCGGGGCAGCTTGGTGAGGTGAGAAGGTTATAGCAGAGCTGAGGTGGTGAGTGGGGGTATGAAAAGTCTATTGAGGGCACGGTGAGAAATAGGAAAGGATGCACGCACACACTTAAAGTCTCTTTACCTTTTAGTGGTGGGATGTAGGTAAATTGTCCTGAGCACTGACGAGTAACCAGGCTGCACAGTGAGCTCCCACAGAAAGTGGGTATAAGGCCTCCTTCCCTGTGTATTCACTGAAGCACAGTCTGCTGAATCCTGACTTGCCTCCACTCTCTTCTCTTGTCTGTGTCTTCTTCCCTCCTGTGCGGTCTCTGGAAAGTCCTTCTCTTTTTTTGCAGTGGCCACTGCACCTGGCTCCCTTTCCTTGACTCTCTCAGGAGACCGGGTAGCTGTAGCTTCCTCGGTGCCCAGGGAATTTCCTGTGGGACTTGTAGTTCTCCACTGGTGCAGATACCCAATATCCGGCTTCTCTTTCCCTCTCTGGAACGAACTAACAGTTGGAGCTACCTGTTCCCTGGTTCTGCTTCTTCTTGTAAACTCCTTGCCTTCAGGCCCACTCAGGCTAGTGGGACGCTGAAAGGCTACTCTGGGTCTCTGGCCTGTGCCTACTCATGGCACCAGGCACTAGAACTCTCCTGCAGCTCTTCTAGCGTCTGCCACATTCTGACTAACTCCGCCCCCAGCAGCTGTATTTATAGGGGATCCTGCCTAAGTGCAGCAGGTTGAGCTCCCCCTATAGAACAATGAATTCATTAATTCACAAGAACCAGTGAGTTTCAAGCTAGGTCTCCACAGATATTTCTGTGTGTAAGGCTACCTTCAACCAACTGGAGCAACCCATAAAGACCTGTGCTGGGTGTTGTGTGTGTGCAGCTGACATGTTGTCCAAATCCATGCATGCCTTAAGTGTTCCTATGGCTACCTGTAAGGGCAGCCCACAACATCCACACACACAAGGGGACAAATCCCGCCTTCATGTTGTACACATCCCTTCCAGTGAGACTGCTTCATCATGCTGTTTTTAGGGATGTTAGACAGACCTCAAGGGCCCCTCACCCCAGGGTTGGCACAACACATATCTGACACAAATAATGAGAGCATTTGTATGTCTCATGTGAAACACAGAACCATAGTAGATTTGTATTGTTAACATCCACATGAGTCATACCAATGTGATGATGCTCCTACCCTCAAGCAGCCATTTTGCCATTTACTCATCAGCTTGTTTTGAGGTTGAGCTCAACAGTGTTTGTTATGTTGGTCAATTATGTGTGGGTCACAAGAAGCCATACAAAGCTCCAGACACTCAAGCACAATTTGTTCTAACATTTTACAAGATGTATCTTGTTTATGTTTCCACTAACACTGAGCAGGCCAATAATTACAATATTTAAGGAGTCATTCTGTTGTCTAATATATGTGGCTTGAATCTGAAGAACATTGTAAATCGTACCAGCATCTTGCCATGAAATGGTCAGACCAGGAGAGTTGAAATGTCGCACATTACAAACCCACATACCTATGACATATACTGTATGGACACACATAAAAACTACATTTCTGAAAGCAAACATACATTTATTGCCCTCAATGTGCCCATCTGTGGGCCAACGGTTAAGTGTGTGTTCACTTTTCGAAAGCTAAATTAGTAGAACAAGGAATTCTTGCAAAACATATCAAAACAAAAATCCTTCATGGGGAGCTGTCAGCAGGTTTTGGACCATACTGATAGGTATGGGTCATGAGGATACCCATATATACATTCAACAAAAGTGTCCTTAACTGGGCTGTGCCTTGTATTTCGTCAACAATCAGGCTGGTTTCACACCACAGTTTGGTCAATGATCAGGTTCAAAAAGGTTTGTATGTCCAAACAAGGAGAGGAACCAGGTGGGGACCTTCTGGAGAAAAACTTAATTTAAAGATTGACGCCTGTTCTGGGTTTTTGAGACACTCCTGGTTTGAACACACAAACATGATAACACCTGATAAGGAAGTAAACTGTGTTGTGAAGCCACCATCACTGTTGAGTCATTTGCACATTATCATGTGGAAGGGGCCCAAAACATTGTCAAACCTATTTAAAGAGTTTGAGACAAAACAAAGGCTGATGGGCAACATGTGCAGCCAAATATGTTCAGCTAAAGGGATAAGACAACAGAGTTACATACACCCAATGATGCCATTTGGGCGGACAACACCAAGACTATATTAACTAGTGTCCCCAAACCCAAGGTAGGTGGGGTTCTGAAGACCAGTCTGTGTCCCACTGCGGGCTATGAATTGCTGCACCATGTTATGGAATGCTCCCCGGAATTCCAGATGATGTTCAGGGAATATTTTATCCATCATATCGTAATATGAGGTAAAAAAAAGGAGCCAGCCAATTGTTCCCGGAATACAGGGCCATCTTGTGTTGCAATTCCATGACTTGCATCTTCGTGTCCTTTATTTTGGTATGCAGACTGGTCTCCAGTTTCTCTACGGCATCTATGAGAATCCCCTCCGTCTGGTCCAGTCTTTGACTGGCTGATTTTGGGGCACGCTGCTGCCTGATTCTGTTGGCGAGAGTGGCTCAGATGGAGGGAGTTTGGCCAGGGTCGCCGTCTGCCGAGACTCCTCACGGACATCACCAGCTGCTCTTGTTGTCGGAAAGCCAGGTGTGGGTCAAAAGTTTGTGGCCTCATGTCCATCTCCATGTTGACCAGGATGCTGAGTGGTGCTAGCAGTGGTCCTGTATGTGACAGTAAAGTGTTGTGTTACTATTTGGAATTTGACAGTGTTAAAAGGACTCCATGAGCATCTGTAGCAGCTAAGGGATACCTTATTGGTTGTACATTTTTGGCCAGGAAATCGAGTTCCTCATAGTACATGTAGGGTGTTGGTCGGTCGGAGCGCAGGCCTGCTGCGCAGCCCATAGATCTACTGTAAAAGCCTACAGTACCACGGACAGCGCACATACTACACGTACATTACGTATAGTATGCTCACAGATGTCAGAGGAGCAGGCGGCTACATTCAGAAAATGGTACAGAGCCGACAGGAGCCGGCTTACTGTACAGCCAATATTAAGACATTACATGCCCACCTGAGTAGGTAGCATGTCTCTAGGGGGGGCACCCCCTAGAGACATGATGGGCACAATTATTATTAATATTACAGTTTTTTTTACAGTGATAACAGTTTGCTCATCCCTGCGGTAGCAGGGATGGGCAAACTGTATGGTAATCGGATTGCTCTGGATTACACATCCTGAGCAATCCGGTTAGCGCATTGTGGTTCCCTCCACACATTTTTCATAAAAATGTGTGGGAACGAAATTGTGTTCACCGCATCTGGATCTGTGCTCCATGCATACTCACATTGTCGTCACTGTCATGCTTCTCGCTGTTTGAAGAGTTCTACAATAGTGATGATGGGAGCCAAAAAAAAGTCTGGGTTACATTTCTCAAGGGTGCAAAATGTACAACACCAACAACACACAGAAACACAATCCTAAAGTGTGGACCTAAACATATGTTGGCCCCCCAACACATACACATACTGGGTTTGATAAATGGGCCTCTACATATCAGCCACACACACAACATGATGCATTCCTTTGTGTGAGTGTGTGTGTTTCCTCAATTACCCCATGGCACATGTCCTTGTGCAGCACTTGTACACAGCAGGGGTAGTGCTGCTTAGGATGAGCCCCACCAGAGAAACACCCAAACACAACACATGGTGTGGACAGCGGCCAAACACAGGCCAGTGAGTGCATGACCACAGCTTATGGCATGTGATTGTGTGGCCAGGCGGCTCATAAATGAAAAACCTTTTATTAACTTCTTAGCTCCCCTCACAGCTCCACTACGCATTTCAACTGCATACAAACAGTCTTCATCAGGTGGTGCATGCAGTTGAAACGCGTAGTGGAGCTGTGAGGGGAGCTAAGAAGTTAATAAAAGGTTTTTCATTTATGAAAACATCTCACATGTCTGCTTGTTCCTTAGAGCGCTCCTAATCAGACCGCCATTACTATTTTTTGAATGTAGTATCTATTAGCTCAGACATACAAACAGTATAAGCATTTTTTTGTCGAATGACTGTAAAGTGGGATTAAAATTTCACCTCAAAACATAGTCTATGATGTGACCTGAGTCGTCAAATGAGGTGTCTGTGCAAAAGTTCGTCATTGTAGAAGCATTGGTACGAATTCCTTCAGTGGACGCACATACGGTATACACATACTAGTGCATCTCAATAAATTAGAATATCATCAAAAATCAATGTAATATTGCCATGTTTCAGGGTGTTTCTGAGAATCCTGAAACACATTGACTAATAGATCAATATTATATTCACCCTATGCTGTCTCGTGGAATACGGCAGTGCGGTTTTTAACCCATCATCCTTCCTATTTAAATTTTGTGAAAACATGACCTTTTGGTTTTCATTGGTTGTAAGCCATAATCATCAACATTTACATAAATAAACACTTGAAATAGATCACTCTGCTTTTAATTAGAAGTAAAATTAGCGGCTAAGCAGACGCTCAGGAAAAAGCAGACATTAACATGGGTAGAAATGTTTACTTTACTTGTGGTCAGTCTGCTCACAACATGTTTCGGCGGTAATCTTCACTGAAACATGTTGTGAGGAGACTGACCACAAGTAAAGTAAACATTTCTACCCATGTTAATGTCTGCTTTTTCCCGAGTGCCTGCTTAGCTGCTATTTTTACTTCTTATATTCTTGTGCGCCCCCTGGGTGAGCGGCCTGGTGCAGCACAGGTCTGGCAGAGCAACTTAATCGGCAGGACCTTAACACTGGCAAAGACGGAGGACCTGCTGTGACATCAGCTCCACGTGACTCCCCACGTGACCGGACCATCCTCTGAACCCAGAAGTGGGAACAGCAACTGGTGCGCGACCAGCACCGCTGGCTGTCTCTCCGTGGTTATGCCGGCCGCATAACCACATTAGGTTAGTGCGAATCCAATTGTGCATCCTCCACTTATCATCCCAGGAGTGCCCCTCGTTCTCATTATTTTGTCTTACTCTGTTTTTAATGACTCTATATAATATATGCATTTCACTTTTTGTATTGAATTACTGAAATAAATTAACTTTTTGATGATATTCAAAATTTTTTCAGATGCACTAGTACCTACTACACTCGGCTTTATATATTAGATCTTATATTCATAACTGCATTGCCGTATAAAAATAATACATTTCATAGGCATCTTTTTATAATCTCTTTGTATAAATATTGTTTTATAATTATATATATATATATATACTAGAAGGGTGCCCAATGCACAATGCATCGGGATTCTAGCAGAGCGAGTCTCTGACTCGCAATGGCCGCTTCGCGGCCAATGCTTCGCGCTGCTAAGGCGACTCGCCATGCCCGCTGCGCGGGCATAGCGAGTCGCCTTAGAGCTGCTCGCAATGGCCGCTGCGCGGCCAATGCTTCGTTCGTATCCACATGACCACGCTGACTCGCAGCGAGAGCGGTCTCAAAAGGGGCAAAAAACCCATTCGTGATTATATAATAGATATATATATATTGTGAGGTAGCGCCCCAGGGGAACCCGCTTGGCGTGGGGAAAATGACAGCAGCGACTACATTTCAACGTAACATAACCAGCGGATTTATTAATTTCTGTCATAAACCGCTTTCAACACATAAACCATATCACTATATTTCCATTTTCACATATAATATGCATATCCTTACATTGCATTTATATGACATTCCCATATGACATTACATTACAGGACATTCACATACGTTTTTCCCAGAACTTCAAGGCGTCACCCACCGACCCTTGCAGACCTCAGTCTGGTTCTAAAGACGGCTATCACCGTCTATCACCCTGACAGGGATCATTCCCCATCCTATTGCACACGAGTCATCACACATGGCACTTTTTCATGAACCATTATGACTCACGCATGACACAGCATTCATGGCATTTTTACATAAACCAATATGCTACCTACTCAGGGCCCACAATAGTACCAGGAACCCTGTCACCCAGTACACACAAGACCTCCACGGATGCACCGGGATCCGGGACACTTACATCTGGATCAACGGGACCATATCATGACTCACTCAGTCAGTCCCAAAGTCGGCTGTGACCGCCTGGCTCTTGAGCCGTACTCAGTCCTGGACACTTGCTGGCATGCACGCATCTTTGTGCCACCGGCATGGAGCTGGCAGGCTCCCATCACTTCCCCCACCGGGGACGGATCACTTCCAGCACCTCCTCACATGGCAGTGGTCTGGACTTCTGACTCCCATCGTCCTCCCCTCATTCAGACACCTGGCAGGTCTTATCCAGGCTGCTCACTCACAGCTGCAACACAGTGAGTCAATCAGCACATCTCACTCACACACAGACCTGAGATGTGATTAACCCCCTGTGCACCATTCAGGTTTAGCCCAGCAAAGCACTCATACACAGGTTCAGACACAGCCGCTCATTAGGCTCATGAAATAACACAGATCTTCAGCACTCACACTCAGCTGTTCACTCAGTGCATGAAAACCCTTCAGCTGTTAACCCCCTGTACACTGGACAGATTTCACACAGCACACACAATCAGGAAAACCGGCCCATGTGAACAGAGACCTGCATTGATAACCCGTGTGATGCACCCGGCCAGGGGCCACATCACCACAATATATATATATATGTATATATGATTCAGATGAAGGAGTCCACAGCACTCCCAAAATGATGCAGCAATGATCTTTAATCCAGCTTAAAGCACATGGCAACGTTTCGAGCCAAACGTGCTCTTTTTCCAGAAACCACATAGTCATTAGCTAACATATAGTCTTTTTGCCTGTTGCATCACTTCCTTACAGTTCATTTACATTCATGAACGTCCCCAATAAGGGAATAACCAGTGAGACTTCCAGACAAACAGTAGTAAAGTGTTTAAAGATATAATATGAAAGTTATAAGCACTTGTGAGAGGGAATATAGAATAATATACTGAGGTGTTATTGTTAAAGTGCACTGCACTGAAACATAGGTGTATTTATGGTGTGTTTTTTATGTAAATGAACTGTAAGGAAGTGATGCAACAGGCAAAAAGACTATAAGTATGTTAGCTAATGACTATGTGGTTGCTGGAAAAAGAGCACAATTGGCTCGAAACGTTGCCATGTGCCTTAAGCTGGATTAAAAGTCATTGATGCATCATATTGGGAGTGCTGCAGACTTCTTCATCTGAATCGTATGTAACATAGGAACGAGAAGAGTTCCTGAGTACACTTTGCACTCTTCCCAAAAAAAGCCAGCGGGCTCAGCTGCTTCTCATTTTTTGTAAAAAAAATAATAAATATATATATATGTATATATATATATATATATATATATATATATACCGTATATACTCGTGTATAAGCCGACCCGTGTATAAGCCGACCCCCCTACTATTGCCCCCAAAAGCTGGTAAAAGTTATTGACTCGCGTATAAGCCTAGGGTAGGAAATGCAGCAGACCCCCATCCTATTATATAGCCCCCCGTCACAGGTATATAGCACCCCTCAGTAATGGTATACAGGCCCCTCAGCAGTGGTATTATACAGGCCCCTCAGCAGTGGTATACAGGCCCCTGTGCAGTGGTATACAGGCCCCTGTGCAGTGGTATACAGGCCCCCAGTGGTGGTATATAGGCCCCTGTGCCGTAGTATACAGGCCCCCAGTGGTGGTATATGGGCCCCTGTGCCATAGTATACAGGCCCCCAGTGGTGGTATATAGGCCCCTGTGCCGTAGTATACAGGCCCCCAGTGGTGGTATATAGGCCCCTGTGCCGTAGTATACAGGCCCCCAGTGGTGGTATATAGGCCCCTGTGCCGTAGTATACAGGCCCCCAGTGGTGGTATACTGGCCCCCAGCAGTAACACACAACCCCCCCTCCTTATTATGTGTCCCCCAGGCTGCAGCACCTGTCAAAATAACAAACCTTTCATACGTCACCTTTCCGGCGCCGCTCCTCCGCTCCTCCGGTCCCGGCTTCTTCCTGCTTGTGCCGGCTTCTAGTGCTGTGACCGGGCGCAGGAGATGACGTCATCTCCTGCGCCCGGTCACATGACACCGGCACAAGCAGGAAGAAGAAGCCGGGACCGGAGGAGCTGCGCCGGAAAGGTGACGTATGAAAGGTTTGTTATTTTGACAGGTGCCGCAGCCTGGGGGACACATAATAAGGAGGGGGGCTGTGTGTTACTGCTGGGGGCCAGTGTATTGCAATATGCACGGCATCCCCCCGCCGCTGATGGACGGGGGGATGCCGTGCATATTCATTACACTAATGAGGCGGCCCCACGTGACCGCCCGCGGTCACTGCGGCCCCCTCCTGCCTCCTCCAGCACCCGGTCACGGCCCCCCCCCCACAGCAAAAACCGAGTGACTCGCGTATAAGCCGAGGGGGGACTTTTCAGCCCAATTTTTGGGCGCGAGTATATACGGTATATATATATATATATATATATATACACAGTTGAAACCTGAAATTTACGTACACTAAATAGAAAATAATACATAAATGTCTTTTTATCTGACATGAAATCAGTATAAACCTTTCCTGTTTTAGGTCTGTTAGGATTACCATAGTTATATATATTTGCCACATGCCAGAATAATGAGAAAGAGAGAGAGTATTTTTTTAAGATATTTTTTATTACTTTCAGCAAAGTCAAAAGTTTACATACACTATGATTATCATGCCTTCATACAATTTGGGACAGCCTGTATGTTATAATGTTATATGTTTGGAAGCTTCTGATAGGTTTATTGGCAACATCTGAGTTAATACACCTGTGGATGTATTTTAATGCACACCGGAAACACACTGCTTCTTTGTATAGCATCATGGGAAAGTTTAATGAATTCAGCCAAGATATCAGGAAGAGAATTGTGGACTTGCACAAGTCTGGTTCATCCTTGTGTGCAATTTCCAGATACCTGAAGGTGCTTTGTTCATCTGTACAAACAATTATATGTTCTGTGTCCCAGAGATGAACGTGTTTTGGTCTGACATGTGCATATCAACCCAAGAACAAAAGCAAAAGACTTTGTGAAGATAATGGTAGAAGCTTGAATGATTGTGTCATTATCTACAGAGAAACGAGCACTGTATCAACATGAGCTGAAAGGCCACTCTGCAGTAAGAAACCATTATTCCAAAAGAATCATAAAGAAGCCAGATTAATTTTTGTAAATTCACACAGGAACAAAGATCTACATTTTTGGAGACATGTCCTGTGGTCTTAAGAAACTAAAATTGATATGTTTGTCCATAATGACCATCGTTATGTTTGGAGGAAAGAGGGAGAACTTGGAAGCATAAGAACACCATCCCAACTGTGAAACACAGGAGTGGCAACATCATGTTGTGGGGCTGTTTTCCTGAAGGAGGGACTGGTGCACTTCACAAAATAGATGACACCATGAGGAAAGATTATGTGGCAATACTGAAGCAATATCTCAAGACATCAGCCAGGAAGTTAAAGCTTGGGTGGAAGTGGGTCTTCCAAATGGACAATGACTCGAAGCTTAAGCCACTTTGTAACCAGTTTGGCAGTAAGGATAACAAAGTCAATGTTTTGAAGTGGCCATCACAAAGTCCTGATCTCAATCCTATTGAAAATGTATGGACAAAGCTGAATAGACAGGTGCGAGCAAGGTAACCTACAAACATGGCTCAGTTACACCCCTTTTCTCAGGGGGAATGAGCCCAAACTCCTACCAACTATTGTGAGAAGCTTGTGGAAGGATATCCAAAACCTTTGACCCAAGTCATATGGTTTAAGGGAAATTGTACCAAATACTAATGAAATGTATGTAAATATGTGACTTTGCAAAAACTAGTAAACATGCCTTAAAACATTCTCTCTCTCTCTCAATTTTCTGGCATTTGGCAAATATTAATAATTATGGTAATCCTAATTGACCTAAAATAGGAAAGGTTTATTCTAACTTCATGTCAGACAGAGAGAAAAACATGCATTCAGTATGTGTATATTTATATAGTGCATGTAAACCTCATGTTTCAACTGTGTGTATGTATGTGTACTAAAAATAATCGTATATATATATATATATATATATATATATATATATAGACCAGTAAATGGACCGCAGCACTCAGGTTACAATGTTATTGCCTTTGTAACCTGAGTGCTGCAGTCCATTTACTGGTCTGTATAACAATAGAGTGCCTGAACTCACTCTGGACTGAATTGCACCATCCATATCTGGAAAAAGTGCTGCTTTTCCCTCCTTTTATATATATATATATATATATATGTATATATATATATCTTAAAGTCAGAATCAGCACAGTAGTAATACACATAAGTAGGTGCAATAGTCCTGTACACAGTGCTCCACTGTGTGGTGATGCTTGAAAAAAGTCTTTTTGACTGAAAAGTCGCATCACGTGGCCTAATAAAGGGTCCAGAAAACATCTTTGTGCCTGAAGTGCTGCCTGATTTTTTCGATATATATACAGTTAGGGCCAGAAATATTCGGACAGTGACACAAGTTTTGTTATTTTAGCTGTTTACAAAAACATGTTCAGAAATACAATTATATATATAATATGGGCTGAAAGTGCGCACTCCCAGCTGCAATATGAGAGTTTCCACATCCAAATCGGAGAAAGGGTTTAGGAATCATAGCTCTGTAATGCATAGCCTCCTCTTTTTCAAGGGACCAAAAGTAATTGGACAACTGACTCTAAGGGCTGCAATTAACTCTGAAGGCGTCTCCCTCGTTAACCTGTAATCAATGAAGTAGTTAGAAGGTCAGGGGTGGATTCCAGGTGTGTGGTTTTGCATTTGGAAGCTGTTGCTGTGACCAGACAACATGCGGTCAAAGGAACTCTCAATTGAGGTGAAGCAGAACATCCTGAGGCTCAAAAAAAAGAAAAAATCCATCAGAGAGATAGCAGACATGCTTGGAGTAGCAAAATCAACAGTTGGGTACATTCTGAGAAAAAAGGAATTGACTGGTGAGCTTGGGAACTCTAAAAGGCCTGGGCGTCCACGGATGACAACAGTGGTGGATGATCGCCGCATACTTTATTTGGTAAAGAAGAACCCGTTCACAACATCAACTGAAGTCCAGAACACTCTCAGTGAAGTAGGTGTATCTGTCTCTAAGTCAACAGTAAAGAGAAGACTCCATGACAGTAAATACAAAGGGTTCACATCTAGATGCAAACCATTCATCATTTCCAAAAATAGACAGGCCAGAGTTAAATTTGCTGAAAAACACCTCAAGAAGCCAGCTCAGTTCTGGAAAAGTATTCTATGGACAGATGAGACAAAGATCAACCTGTACCAGAATGATGGGAAGAAAAAAGTTTGGAGAAGAAAGGGAACGGCACATGATCCAAGGCACACCACATCCTCTGTAAAACATGGTGGAGGCAACGTGATGGCATGGGCATGCATGGCTTTCAATGGCACTGGGTCACTTGTGTTTATTGATGACATAACAGCAGACAAGAGTAGCCGGATGAATTCTGAAGTGTACCGGGATATACTTTCAGCCCAGATTCAGCCAAATGCTGCAAAGTTGATTGGACGGCGCTTCATAGTACAGATGGACAATGACCCCAAGCATACAGCCAAAGCTACCCGGGAGTTCATGAGTGCAAAAAAGTGGAACATTCTGCAATGGCCAAGTCAATCACCAGATCTTAACCCAATTGAGCATGCATTTCACTTGCTCAAATCCAGACTTAAGACGGAAAGACCCACAAACAAGCAAGACCTGAAGGCTGCGGCTGTAAAGGCCTGGCAAAGCATTAAGAAGCAGGAAACCCAGCGTTTGGTGATGTCCATGGGTTCCAGACTTAAGGCAGTGATTGTCTCCAAAGGATTCGCAACAAAATATTGAAAATAAAAATATTTTGTTTGGGTTATGTTTATTTGTCCAATTACTTTTGACCTCCTAAAATGTGGAGTGTTTGTAAAGAAATGTGTACAATTCCTACATTTTCTATCAGATATTTTTGTTCAACCCTTCAAATTAAACGTTACAATCTGCACTTGAATTCTGTTGTAGAGGTTTCATTTCAAATCCAATGTGGTGGCATGCAGAGCCCAACTCGCGAAAATTGTGTCACTGTCCAAATATTTCTGGCCCTAACTGTATATATATATATATATATATACTAGATGGTGGCCCGATTGTAAGGCATCGGGTATTCTAGAGTATGTATGTAGTTTATTTATGAAGGTTTAAGAATAATACAAAGTGAAGGTGGGTTTAAATCCTGCGCCAATATCGCTGATTGCTGGCAACCGGCCGGGCGCAACCAATCAGCGAAGCGTGGTTGAAATCAAGCGCCAATTTGTGGGCGGACTGTCCCTGTTGCTGATTGGTCATGGGAGGCTGGTCTGACCAATCCGCAATGCAGGATTTATGTTACAAACAAACAGACAGATGTAGACAATTATATAGTAGATACCTACAGCAGTACCGGTGTGCAGCGGTGCCAGTGTGCAGCGGTGCCGGAGTCCAGGAGGGGGCCGCGGGACAGCGGCCAGGTGCGGGCAGGAGTGGGCCAGGGAACAGCAAGCAGGAGGGGGCCAGGCAAGAGCGGATGGGTGCGGGCAGGGCTTGGCCTGGGAAGAACGGCCAGGTGCAGGCAGGAGGGGGCCGGGGGACAGCGGCTGGGTGCGGACAGGAGGGGGCCAGGGGGACAGTGTCCAGGTACGGGCAGGAGGGGACGGGGGGGCCCTCCTGCCCGCACCAAGCCGCTGTTCCCTGGCCCCCTCCTGCCCGCAGCAGAGTGTTTATCAGAGTATATAGCAGCTCAGTGGTTAGCAGAGTATATGGGGGCTCAGTGGTTAGCAGAGTATACAGGGGTTCAGTGGTTAGCAGAGTATATGGGGCACAGTGGTTAGCACAGTATATGGAGCCTCAGTGGTTAGCACTCTATAGTGGCTCAGTGGTTGGCACTGTATACGGTGACTCAGTGGTTAGCACTATATGCGGTGACTCAGTGGTTAGCACTCTATAGTGGCTCAGTGGTTGGCACTGTATATGGTGGCTCAGTGGTTGGCACTGTATATGGTGGCTCAGTGGTTAGCACAGTATGGTGGCTCAGTGGTTAGCACAATATATGGTGGCTCAGTGGTAAGCACAGTATGGTGGCTATGTGGCTAATAATATATACAGTAGCAGGGTGTTTACCTTCTTTCCTCATAGGTTAATAACCTAATAAGGTTTCTGGTCAAAAACAATCATTTTAGCAAGAAAATATTAAGTGGATGGCCATGTTCACACACATGCGTTTTTTTGACCATCTCTGCGTTTTTTGGTGTGTTACAAAAAACGCATGTGCGTAAACGCAGGGTACATTTGAGTGTACATGCGTTTTTCACCTCCACCTGCGTCTTTTTCCCCCAGTCCAAAAAACGCTGCAAGCTTTTTTGGGTGCTGTAAAAAAATGCAGTTGTTGTTTCGATTGCTACGTTAACGGTATCGTTTGTGGAAACGGGACAGCAAATGTAAAAAACAATTATTTTTTCTCCAACAGCACCCCCCCCTTGGTGGACAAGAAAATAAGAAAAAAATGCCATAATCCTAACAGCACCCCCCCCCCTTCCCCGTGGTGGACAAGAGAATAGAAAAAAAAACTTCCCTAACTCCAACAGCAAACCCCCCCCCCCCTTCCAACAGCCCCCCCCCCCCCCTTTGGTGGACAAGAACAAAAAAAAAAAAAATTCCAACAGCACCCCCCCGTGGTGGGCAAGAAAATAAAAAAATTAAATTCCAACAGCACCCCATCCCAATTTTTTTTCCATGCGTTTTTGCTTATTTGGTGAAAAAGTGACTGAGTCGACTAACTCCAAAAACGTTTTTGGAGCTTTCAGACGCACAAGGGACATTTTTTGGCACTCTTAAAAAAACGCATGTGGTTTTAGGAGTGCTAAAAAAAAACGCAAATTGTGTGTGAACAATGCCGATAAAACTTAACATTTATTTCTATCTTTTTAAAAAGACTAGATCGTTCGTAAAACTACACAAGTAGCAACCACACCGTGTATATGTGTAACACCAGTGATATATAAAAATAACCCTATATATAACAGAGGTTTAATCAGGTTGTGTGTATATCCAATGAACTTCAGCTTCCAACTTCACTGGACACAACCAGCCTATATATGGCCTTGTTCACACACAATTTGCGTTTTTTTTAGCACTCCTAAAATCACATGCGTTTTTTAAGAGTTCTTAAAAAATGTCCCTTGTGTGTCTGAAAGGATTAGAATCCTTTTGGACTTTGTCAATTTTTCATAAAAAACGCAGGCAAAAACGCAAGCGTTAACGCAGGGTGCATAAATGTGCCATTTAAAAACGCATGCGTTTCCCATAGGGCCCCATGTTGTAGAAACGCATGTGTTTTTTTAACATGGGGCCCTATAAGAAACGCATGCGTTAACGCAGGTGCCTATATGTGCCCTGCGCTAACGCATGCGTTTCCCATAGGACACCATGTTAAAAAAACGCATGCGTTTTTGGAAACAACCCCTGCGTTTTTTTCCAGCACCCAAAAAACGCTGCTTGCAGCGCTTTTTGGACTGGGGGAAAAAAACGCAAGTGGAGCTGAAAAACGCATGTACACTCAAATGTACCCTGCGTTAACGCAGAGAGTGCCAAAAACGCAGGTGGTAAGCGCAGTATGGAGGCAGAGTGGTCAGCGCAGGATGGAGGCACAGTGGTCAGCACAGGATGGAGGCTCAGTGGTCAGCAGAGAACGGAGTGCCAGTGGTCAGTATAGGGGGGGAGATTGGAGCGGGAGGAAATGGAGCGGGGGAGAATGGAGCTAGGGGGGAATGGAGTGGCGGGTGGTAGCGGCAGGCAAGAGGGGGCCGGAGGTGGGCGCACCCTCTCCAGCGGGCGGGTGCGGGCTGGAGGAGGCTGACAGTGCAGTGTCTGTGAGGCGGAAATTGCGCGTCGCTGATTGCATCGCGGCAATGATGTGCGGCTGCTTTGCATACTCCACGCTCATTGGTGACTGCCTCTGGCGGCCACCAATGAGCGCCCTGGAGCTGGCACGCGATTTCCGTGCCAGACAGAGCACATTAGGTGATTATATAGTAGATATACATACAGTCATATGAAAAAGTTTGGGCACCCCTCTTAATGTTACTCATTTCTTTTGTTTAAAATTGTTTTTTTGCAACAGCTATTTCAGTGTGATATATGTAATAACTGATGGACACAGTAATATTTCAGGTTCGAAATGAGGTTAATTGTACTAACCAAAAATGTTAAATATGCATTATTTAAAAAATTGACAGGTGCCAAAGTATGGGCACCTCAACAGAAAACTCCTAACTACTTTTTACTGACTTACTGAAGCACTAAATTGGTTTGGTAACCTCATTGAGCTTTGTACTTCTTAGCCGGGTGTACCCAATCATGAGAAAAGCTATTTCAGGTGTCCACTTGCAAGTTGTTCTCCTAGTTGCATCTTCTCTGAGGAATGGCATCATGGGCTCCTCAAAACAGCTCTCAAATGATCTGAAAAAGAAAGATTGTTCAACATAGTTGTTCAGGAAAGGATACAAAAAGTTGTCTCAGAGATTTAACCTGTCAGTTTCCACTGTGTGGAACATAGTAAGGAAATGAAAGACCACAGGGACAGTTCTTGTAAAGGCCAGAAGTGGCAGGCCAACAAAAATATCAGAAAGGCAGAGAAGAAGAATGGTGAGAACAGTCAAGAACAATCCACAGACCACCTCCAAAGACCTGCAGCATCATCTTGCTGCAGATGGTGTCACTGTGCATGGGTCAACAATACAGTGCACACTGCACAAGGAGTAGCTGTATGGGAGAGTGATACGAAAGAAGCCGTTTCTGCATGCACGCCACAAACAGAGTCACCTGAGGTATGCAAAAGCACATTTGGACAAGCCAGTTTCATTTTGGAAGAAGGTCCAGTGGACTGATGAAACAAAGATTGAGTAGTTTGGTCATACAACAAGGCGTTATGCATGGCGCCACAAAAACACAGCATTCCAAGAAAAACACTTGCTACCCACTGTCAAATTTGGGGGAGGGTCCATCATGCTTTGGGGCTGTGTGGCCAATGACGGCATCGGGAATCTTGTTAAAGTTGAGGGTCGCATGGATTCCACTCAGTATCAACAGATTCTTGAGAATAATGTTCAAGAATCAGTGTCAAAGTTGAAGTTACGCCGGGGATGGATCTTTCAGCAAGACAATGATCCAAAACACCGCTCCAAATCTACTCAGGCATTCATGCAGGGGAACAATTACAATGTTCTGGAATGTTCAATAGGAAGTGATCCAATTCTATGGTGGCCGCGCTCCCCGTGGTAATGATTTTAAAAACTTCTGGAAATGTTCTGGAATGGCCATCCCAGTCCCCAGACCTGAATATAATTTAACATCTGTGGGATATTTTGAAGCGGGCTGTCCATGCTCGGCGACCATCAAACTTAACTGAACTGGAATTGTTTTGCAAAGAGGAATGGTCAAAAATACCTTCATCCAGGATCCAAGAACTCATTAACAGCTACAGGAAGCGACTAGAGGCTGTTATTTTTGCAAAAGGTGGATATACTAAATATTAATGTCACTTTTCTGTTGAGGTGCCCATACTTTGGCACCTGTCAATTTTTGAAATAATGCATATTTCACATTTTTGGTTAGCACAATAAACCTCATTTCAATCCTGAAATACTACTTTTTCCATCAGTTATTACATATATCTCACTGAAATAGCTGTTACAAAAAAAAATTTTAAACAAACAAAAATGAGTAAGATTAAGAGGGGTGCCCAAACTTTTTCATATGAATGTATATATACATATATATATATATATATATATATATATATATATATATATATAAACCATTATTTTTAGTCTTATATATTAAAATGGAATTCATCAGAACACATATTTATATTATGCTCTCACTTCACATCGCAATAATGTAAAGTAATATAAAAGGGTGGTATTTGTAAAAGTCGGCAGCTAATTAAAAAAATACCAATTCTAATAGAAAACTAGCAACTTAATGCCAGGACAAATACACAATTACTGGCCAAGTTAACATAAAATGGGATTTATACTTCGACTCATCTGAAGTCAATTTAATTTGCTTCTAAAATGAGTTTTTCATTTGGGGTTTACCCAGGTTTGCTTCAGTTTAGAGAAGGTGCCAAGATTCACAAAGTTAATTATGTTTATCTTAGATAATGGAAATTGCAAATATCCAGCTGTATTTAAAGTGGTGAAAAGTAGTAAACACATGCAAAGTGTAACGTTTACCGTTTTGAATATTTAGACACCATTCACCCAAATTCTCAAAGGGTTAAAGAGTTATGACATTTACTTACATTATAGTGCATAGTGTATTGTGACCTCCAGCATTTATCACAATGCATGGACCTACACTTTACCATAAACTCCAGGATAAGGTGCAAAAAAAGTCTGTACTTTCATGGGAATTGCCCACATGAGGAAGTTATCGATGTCCAGCAATACGCATGGGGTGGGGCGAGGCATTTTAGCAAGTCCCTTGTTTTTGCAATTACCCATCTATTGGATCCCATAATTTCCATATTAGGGTTTTGTATAAAGGGTTAACTAGTGGTTGTCACATTTTTTATTGAATATTTTACTTGTTTTGCCTCCTTTATTGACAGACTTGTCTGGTCTAG
This sequence comes from Allobates femoralis, assembly GCA_033576535.1. Classification (NCBI taxonomy): domain Eukaryota; kingdom Metazoa; phylum Chordata; class Amphibia; order Anura; family Aromobatidae; genus Allobates; species Allobates femoralis. The sequence continues at coordinate 349,228,563 of JARQOC010000001.1, forward strand.
GAGTCTTTATAGATACACTTGGTCTAATTATACACTTTCTTTTTTTGTGCACTTTATACTGTACATCTAATATATAAAGTTGAATGTGTGTATGTATGTGTGTATATCCGGGATTGGCATCTACACCGTCGCAACTACAGCCACAAAATTTTGCACAGTCACACATCTGGACCCCGAGAGCGTCATAGGCTATGTTGTGAGGCAAATTTTAACCCTGCGCGTTCCAGTTCTCCAAACAATTTTGCTCCTATCTTCATAATAGGGAAAAAGTGAAAGGAAAACTGTTGGAGGCAAATCGACAGGTGCCAGCTACAGCCACAAAATTTTGCACAGTCACACGCCTGGACCCCGACAGCATCATAGGCTATGTTGTGAGGTGAAATTTTAACCCCGCGCGTTCCAATTCACCAAACAATTTTGCCCCTATGTACATAATGGGGAAAAAGTGAAAGGAAAAGTGTTGGAGGCAAATTTACAGCTGCCAGATGTGAACAAGAGGGACTTAAAGAATGACAGTGATGCGCCAAAGAGTATATACCGTACAATTGCTATGGTGGGGCCCCGACATAGGATACTCACCACACACGGGGATATGAGCACACACACAAAAAGCACCACACACTACCATGTACTTGAATACATATACAACCCTCAGCACACATTTCACCACACATACACTAACCTCGCCACATAATCGCCCTAAAACACGCACAAGTTTGGTATTATCCTTTAAAATATAAATCTGATTAATAAGCAGCAAAACTACAAGAGAAACAAATGTACCATATCTAATATATAAAGCTGAATGTGTGTATGTGTGTGTGTGTGTATGTCCGGGATTGGCATCTACACCGTCACAACTACAGCCACAAAATTTTGCACACTCACACGTCTGGACCCCGAGAGCATCATAGGCTATGTTGTGAGTTGAAATTTTAACCCTGCGCGTTCCAGTTCACCAAACAATTTTGCCCCTATCTACATAATGGGGAAAAAGTGACAGTTACCAGTTGACAGTTGTGAATGAGAGGGGCTTAATGACAGCACCAAAGACTAACGACATATACCAGCATATAGTCACTGAGGTTTTTCCCAACATGGGATATTCACCATGCACGGGGACATGTATACACACCACACGCTCACAAAGAGTAACAGCAAGTGTATAGTCGCTAAGGTGCAGCCCCAACATTGGATATTCACCACACACCCGAACATACACACACACCACAAAGAGACACACACAACACAGGGACACATACACACCACACAGCCCCCCCCCACAGGGACACACACACATACATACCCTATAGGGACACATACACTCACCCCACAGGGACACACACATACACACACCACAAAGAGACACACACAACACAGACACACACACCACACAGACCCCCCCAAAGGGACACACACACATACACACCCTATAGGGACACATGCACTCACCCCACAGCGGCACACACACACACACCCCAGGGACACATAAACCACACAGACAGACACAGATGTGCACAAATCGCCTCACACAACTCACCTCATACGTGTGCTATCTTTAATTTCCAAAAATAAACATCTGATTAAAAACAGCCAATGTGCAACACATGTGCCATATAGGGAATTAAGGCAGATGTCAGTCACATGAGCTGTGTATTATGTGTATGCGTGAGGTAACATATACTGCCCAACCGGAAAGAGGGTTTACTGTTGGCTGGAGATTTATCAGACTGCCTACAGCAACCAATCACAGCTCAGCTTCTCTTTTCCTACAGGTCATTAATATGACATATTCAAATTCTATTTTGTTATAGCTAACATCAGTTATTTATTAACCCGGGCGTAGCCGGGTAGTACAGCTAGTTTATAATAACCTTCTTAATAATAGAGTATGCATAAAAATAATTCTTTGTCCATTGACTACTTATGGATTTTTGACTATATTATTTGGTATCAGCTGGTTGCTTGTTGGTCTGTATGTTATTATTACACAGACGATATATGTTTTCTTTTATGGATTTTAAGTGGTTTAGGAATTACACTTGTTCTCAGTACAAAATGGCTATGTCTGGTTGGACACTCTCACACTCCTATTCTAACTACAAAGCAATGGAGTAGATAGCTATCTAATTGTGTAACACGGGCAAAGCAGCACGGAGTGGCAGCACTACTGTCACTAGCATTAACACTCCCTAGCCTTAAAATGGCGACAACGGCAAATGGTCGCTTCTTATGTCCTTAGGGACATGTAACTTTGGCAGCCAATGAAAGAAGCCAGCCAGTGACACAAGCCCTTCACTTTGTGGATGTTTTATGCACCCTAATTGGCTGCAGACCAAGAACATCCACACAGAGAATGTCACGAAAAAAATGGAGTCTGATGCTACTCTGACCTCTCCACACCCCTCCCCTCATAAAACACATCCTACACTGTGAGAAGGTAAGAGACAGCATCACTTAAAGGCAGTAATGCTTTTTTAAATCCGATCATACAATGAACAAATTCGCGTTCAGCGAAAATTGCTCTGGTGTGCAAAACCCGAACCGAATTGGCCATTTTAAGCCGATTTTGAAATTGGCAAACGTGTTTGGGAAATAATCGCTCATCTCTACCACTGACAGCACAACCTCATCTGTGTGGAAACATCAGAGATCTCCAGCCTGGCACCAGCCCTGTGCTGACTCTTTCCAACCTGCACACAGGCTTTTCTCCTGCTGCTGGTAGATGCAGGTACGCTCACTGGGAAAGGCTGACACTTGTAAGAGTTTAGAATGTACAATGCTGTCACCCAGTCTAAAACAACAGATGGCAGTGCTGAATGAATATGCTGCTGAAAGACTGGCACTGGGTGTATTTGCCCTCTGACCCCATCTGCGAAGTTACAGTTGTGCTCAAAAGTTTACATACCCTGGCAGATTTTTTTGCTTTCTTTGCCTTTTTGCAGAGAATATAAATGATAACACAAAATTTTTTTTTCGACTCCTGGTTAGTGGTTGGATGAAGCCATTTGTTATCAAACTACTGGGTTTTGTCTTTTTAAATCATAATGACAACCAAAAACATCCAAATGACCCTGATCAGAAGTTCACATACCCTGCTAATTTTGGCCTGATAACATGCACAGAATTTGAAACAAATGGGTTTCAATGGCTAATAAAGGTAACATCCCCACATGTGACTCATTTGCTTGTAATCAGTGCATGTGCATAAAAGCTGAGTATGTTTCTGGGATCCAGACAGACTCTTGCATCTTTCATCCAGCAACTGACGTTTCTGGATTGTGAATCATGGGGTAAGCAAAAGAATTTTCACTGATCTACGGGAAAAGATAGTTGAATTGTATGAAACAGGAAAGCGATACAAAAAGATATCCAAGAAATTGATAATGCCAGTCAGCAGAGTTCAAACTGTGATTGACAAATGGAAAATCAGCGACTCTGTAAAAACCAAATCAAAATCAGATAGAGCAACAAAAATTTCGGCCACACTGCCAGAAAAATTGTTGGGGATGCAAAGAAAAACCCACAAATAACATAAGCTGAAACACAGGACTCGCTGAAAACTAGCGGTGTGGCTGTTTCAAGATGTACAATAAGGAAGCACTTGAAGCCAATTAGGCTGCAAGGTTGAGTTGCCAGAAGAAAACCATTACTGCGCAAATGCCACAAAGTACCTCACCTACAATATGCCAAACAGCACAGAGACAAGCCTCAAACTTCTGGAACAAGGTCATTTGGAGTGATGAGCCCAAAATCAAACTATAAATGTTACATTTGGAGAGGTGTCAACAAAGACTATGATGAAAGGAACACCATTCCTACTGTAAAGCATGGAGGTGCAAAGGCACAGGAAACTTAGTCAAAGTTGAAGGAAAGATGAATCCAGCATGTTATCAGCAAAAACTGGAGGCATATTTGCACTCATCAGCCTGGAAGCTGCGCATTTGACGTACTTGGACATTCCAACATAACATCAATCAAAAACGCAAGGCCAAGTTGACCTGTCATTGGCTACAGCAGAACAAAGAGAAGGTTGTGGAGTGACCATCTCAGTTTCCTGACTGCAATATCATTGAGCCACTCTGGGGAGAAATCAAGCACGCAGTTCATGCAAGAAAGCCCAGGAATTTACAATAACTGGAGGCTTTTTGCCAAGAAGAATGTACAACTTTACCATCAGAGAAAATAAAGAGCCTCATCCACAACTACCACAAAAGACTTTAAGCTGTCATTGATATTAGAGGGGGCAATACACAGTTTTAAGAACTGGGGTATGTGAAATTTTGATCACGGTCAATTGGATGTTTTTGATTGTCATTATGATTTAAAAAATAAAACACAGTAGTTTGACAATAAATGGCTTTACCCAACCACTAAACCTGAGTGGAAAAATATTTTTCGTGTTGTCATTCATATTCTCTGAAAAAATGCCAAGAAAGCATAAAAACTGCCAGTGTATGTACTCTTTTGAGCAGAACTTGACAACTATTACTGGACAACTTATGTAGATATGTGTTACAATATTAAAGAACGCCCCACAGAGCCTGATTTCCCTGTTGACTCTCACAGCCAAGATTGCCCGTGCTCCATGACAGAGCATGCTATTTTAAAGAAGCCTTTAAACAACTTGTTTTCCCTATTGACCCTCACATCCAAGATAGCCTAAGCTGCTTGAAGTCAGAGTTCACTACCACTGCCAAAATTTGAAGATCCCCCCCAAAAGGAAAACACTTGCAGATTAAATGCATGTTATTGTGTTATGATCATGTGGATGGTCCTGCAGATAGATTTGCTACTAACAGTCCAATCCCCTTTGCATTTGTGCACTTCTCTAATGCTGGCAAAAAAGTGTCCCGTGGACTCAAAGCATTTATTTTGAAAAAATTATTGTTCAAAACAGCCAACCTGGTCTGAATACGACAGCTATGAATAATGGATTAGTACTCCATTGTGACTGTTTACTGTCAGTAATGGGGCCATGATTAAAAGTGGACCAGGTGCAAGACAAATCACTTGAACCGTAGCCAAATGGTGCAGACTAGTGATGGGCGAATCCTAAATTACTCGGAATCGCTTGACTCTAGCGAGTCCGAGCACAGGACTCGCTACTCGTTGCGAGTCTAGCGAGTCCAATGTTAATGAATGGGGAAGCGAGTAATAGCGAGTAGTGTGAGATTTACAAATCGCAGATGTGTCTCGGAAGCTTCAGCCTGAAGCAATCCTAGTTTTGTCATTTATTTGCATTGGACTCGTTTACTTTGTAAGTAATCGCTGGGAAACTCGCACAGATAAGAGTTCTGTCTTCTCTGTGTGCTGGCTGCCAGCTCCAGGGTTCTAGAGCCTGCCTGCTGCCTGATGTAGCAGTGCTGAGATTGTTCTCAGTCTGCTCATTCCCTGTGTACAGACATGAATGTCTGTGCACAGAGATGATGTAGCATAGCTGAGATTGTTCTCAGTCTGCTCATTCCCTGTGCATAGACATCTATATCTATGCACAGGGATGAGCAGAGAGGACATCGTGTTTTGGACTGCATCGGACGGAAGAGGATTTTTTTAATTAAAGATGGAGTCCCTAATGGCTTTTTTTTTTTATTTCTAATAAAAAATTTTCTTTGTGTTGTGTTTTTTTTAAAACAATTTAATAGAAATTCATGGCGGTAATGTCTAATATTGGCGTGACCGCCATAAATTTCGGGCTTGGGGCCAGCTGATAATACAAAGCTGGGCCTAACCTCTTTATTACCCAGCGTGCCACCGCCACCAGGGCCGCTGGAAGAGCGGGGTTCAGCGCCAGAGGATGGCGCTTCAATGAACGCGCCATCTTCTGGGGCGGCTGCGGGCTGCAATTTGCAGCGGGGGGTGCCCAGAAAGCTTGGGCCTCCCTGTGCTGCGGATTCCAGCCCCCAGCTGCTTAGTTGTACCTGGCTAGACATAGAAATTGCGCGGAGCCCCACGCATTTTTTTTAAATTATTTCATGAAATTCTGAGATTCTGACTCTGAGACTCTGACTCTGAAATTCATGAAATAATAAAAAAAAAAAGCGTGGGGCTCCGCGCAATTTCTATGTCTAGCCAGGTACAGCTAAGCAGCTGGGGGCTGGAATCCGCAGCGCAGGGATGCCCAAGCTTTCTGGGCACCCCCCGCTGCAAATTGCAGCCCGCAGCCGCCCCAGAAGATGGCGCGTTCATTGAAGCGCCATCCTCTGGCGCTGAACCCCGCTCTTCCAGCGGCTCTGGTGGCGGTAGCACGCTGGGTAATAAAGGGGTTAATACCAGCTTTGTTATACAAGCTGGTATTAAGCCCGAGATTCTTAATGTCAGGCCACGTTTGACCCAGCCACTAAGAGTCTCCAATAAAGTACAATACTTAGAAATAGACTAGACATCTATGAGATATTCCATTCATCACTATTTGTATCTGCTGAATCATCAACCTTATGATCATCATCATCATCATCATCTAATCGGGCTGTTTCCTCTTCCCACAGGTACGCATTGTGAACTTCCAGCTATCCACCCAGCTTTGCTATACTCACTGCTTTGATACTGTGCATATAATGTGTGTTAGGTACGCATTGTGAACTTCCAGCTATCCACCCAGCTTTGCTATACTCACTGCTTTGATACTGTGCATATAATGTGTGTTAGGTACGCATTGTGAACTTCCAGCTATCCACCCAGCTTTGCTATACTCACTGCTTTGATACTGTGCATATAATGTGTGTTAGGTACGCATTGTGAACTTCCAGCTATCCACCCAGCTTTGCTATACTCACTGCTTTGATACTGTGCATATAATGTGTGTTAGGTACGCATTGTGAACTTCCAGCTATCCACCCAGCTTTGCTATACTCACTGCTTTGATACTGTGCATATAATGTGTGTTAGGTACGCATTGTGAACTTCCAGCTATCCACCCAGCTTTGCTATACTCACTGCTTTGATACTGTGCATATAATGTGTGTTAGGTACGCATTGTGAACTTCCAGCTATCCACCCAGCTTTGCTATACTCACTGCTTAGATACTGTGCATATAATGTGTGTTAGGTACGCATTGTGAACTTCCAGCTATCCACCCAGCTTTGCTATACTCACTGCTTTGATACTGTGCATATAATGTGTGTTAGGTACGCATTGTGAACTTCCAGCTATCCACCCAGCTTTGCTATACTCACTGCTTTGATACTGTGCATATAATGTGTGTTAGGTACGCATTGTGAACTTCCAGCTATCCACCCAGCTTTGCTATACTCACTGCTTAGATACTGTGCATATAATGTGTGTTAGGTACGCATTGTGAACTTCCAGCTATCCACCCAGCTTTGCTATACTCACTGCTTAGTTACTGGGCTTATAATATCTATATCTGTTGATATTTTCTTACCTTTCATGTGTCTGCTTTTTGCCATTCCTCATGATCAGTGTTGCATGACCTAGAGTTAGTTCTCCAGGCCCTTCCCCTGTTTTATTACCTCTGTGTAACCCCCATCATCTGCTCACTTCTTCCACACCAGCCACTAATCAACACCTGAAACCTATTTAGCTACAGATTTATTCAGAACCATAAGTCTGATCCAGACTTGGTCTGATCCATGCATCTTCCAAACTACATCTTTCAAAGTACATTTTCTAAGTACAATACTTAGAAATAGACTAGAAATGGACTGGAAAAGACTGGCAGGTAAAGAAATATAAATCCCCCACAATGTTTCCCTTCTAATCTCTACCACCCTTGCTACTTCATCTCATATTAACTCCTGCAATCCCTTCCACAAGTAAGGAACTAGTCATCAGTCCACCCTTCCTCCCCAGCCATCTGACCTCCTCTTGACTACTATTTCTCCCCATACTGGCTGTATCACCTTGTCCTCGGCTCCACCATTCTGTCCAGGACTGCTAGATCTCATCCCCATCCACATCTCCCCTGGACTGTAGCTCATACCTTGGTGGCATCCCACCCCGGACTGACCCCTGGATGCCTCACCTGTCCCACGGCTGCTCCATCAGCCAACCCAGCAATCGCCTCTGTCAACCCCGACCGCCTCGACTGATCCCCCAACTTCCCCATCTGACCCATCCATCCGACCCCCCACCTTACATCTCATCCCCTGGTCATCACCTCATCCCATGACCGCTCCCCACTGATGACCATTCACCCACTACCACAACTTTCCCCACTCTGCTTCTGACCCCTGCTGCCACACTCACTCCCTGTTCTCCGTATGCAATGTTCCCGCTACTCCTCACTCTCACTCCCATCCTTCTCCACTTCCTACTACCCCCACTTATCCCCCCTCCCAGCAACAAAATACTGCTCTCACCCTCTATCCTGCCGAACCACCTCACCTACTTCACCGACCTTTTCATTCACTTTCAATCCTCAATTACCAAACAAGCACGCCCGCCTCGCAAGCTCTCATGCTCCCACCTGCTAACCCTCGGCCTACTCCTCCTCCTTGCCGGTGACATCTCCCCCAATCCTGGCCCCCCCCGCAACATCCCAACAACAACCTTCATCCCGCGACCCACCGCCAACCCTCGCAACCTCACCACCACTTGCTCTCGCAACCCCACCAACATCAGACCCATTCCCCCAACCCATGCCCCACCTACCGCGCACTCTGGAATGCCCGCTCAGTGTGCAACAAACTCCCCGACATCCATGATCTCTTTATCTCCAGGAAACTGTCATTCCTCGGCCTCACCGAGACCTGGCTCACCCCCTCCGACACGGCCTCCCCTGCTGCACTATCCTACGGCGGCCTCAGCCTGTCCCACACCCCCCGTCCCTCTGGCAAACAAGGCGGTGGAGTCGGCATACTGCTGTCCAACTCCTGCACCTTCAGCCCCATCCCCCAGCCCCCATCCGTCACTGTCCCCTCCTTCGAAGCCCACTCAGTCCGAATCTTCTCCCCCTGCAACCTCCAAATAGCCATCATCTACCGCCCCCCCGGACCCACCGCCTCCTTCCTTGACCACTTCACCACCTGGCTACTTCACTTCCTCCCAACTGACATCCCCTCCATCATCATGGGCGACTTCAATATCCCCATTGACACTCCCCGCCCAGCCGCCTCCAACCTTCTTTCCTTGACCACCTCCCTAGGGCTCTCCCAATGGTCCTCCTCTCCCACCCACGAACAAGGCCACACGCTTGACCTCATCTTTACCCGCCTTTGCTCCCTCTCTAACCTCACAACCTCGGTACTCACACTGTCCGACCACCATCTCTTGACCTTCTCCGCCCTCTCCTCCCCTGCCACACTACCCCCCTCTCCGCAAACTTGATCACCCTCGCCGAAACCTAAAAGATCTTGATCTTCCTTTATTCTCTGAATCACTCCTCCCTCTCACCGACCTACCCTGCGCTGACGACATTGACATTGCCACCACCCTATACAACACCACCATAACGAACGCTCTCGACCTAGCCGCCCCCCTCACTCTCCATGCTCCACGCATTAACAGGCAACCCTGGCACACCACACTCACTAAAAACCTGAGACGGGCGTCCAGAGTCGCCGAGAGGAGATGGAAAAAGTCTCACACCCCCGAGCACTTTGCTCTATTCAAGCAATCCATCACTGACTTCAAGACGGCACTCGCTACCGCCAAGCAAGTGTTCTTCTCATCCCTTATAACCTCTCTGTCCCGCAACCCCAAGCAGCTCTTCAAAACTTTCAACTCCTTACTTCGCCCACCTGCTCCTCCCCCTTCTCCCCTCATCTCTGCTGAAGACTTTGCGACCTTCTTCAAGGAGAAGATCGACAAGATCAGAAGCAGCTTCGGTCCACTATCCCCACACCTCCCCTTCCCACCTACACTGCCCTTCTCCTCCATCAGCCACTTCCCCCCCATAACTGAAGACCAACTCTCCTCCCTCCTGTCAAAATCACACCTCACCACCAGCGCCCACGACCCGCTCCCATCCCACCTCATTCCCAACCACACCTCCATTTTCATCCCAGCCCTCACCCACCTCTTTAACCTTTCACTTAGCACTGGTACCTTCCCCTCGGCCTTCAAACACGCCCTAATCACGCCCATCCTAAAAAAACCCTCACTTGACCCTACCTCTGTCTCTAACTATCGCCCCATATCTCTTCTCCCATTCGCCTCTAAGCTACTTGAACAACACGTCCACTCCGAACTGTCCTCTCACCTCTCCTCGTGCTCCCACTTCGACCGCCTACAGTCCGGCTTCCGACCCCTCCATTCCACCGAAACAGCCCTGACCAAAGTCACCAACGACCTACTGACCGCCAAGAACAAACACTACTACTCCATCCTGCTACTCCTTGACCTGTCTGCCGCCTTCGACACGGTTGACCACTCCCTTCTTCTCAGGATCCTGGAATCCCTTGGCATCACCCACCTTGCCCTCTCCTGGATCTCCTCATACCTAGCGGACCGGACCTTCAGCGTCTCCCACTCCCACACCTCCTCCTCACCCTACCCCCTTTCTGTCGGAGTCCCCCAAGGTTCGGTCCTGGGACCCCTACTTTTCTCCATTTACACTCTCGGCCTAGGGCAACTCATCGAGTCCCATGGCCTCCAGTACCACCTCTACGCCGACGACACCCAAATCTAACTGTCCGGCCCCGACATCACCTCCCTACTCTCGAAAATCCCTCAATGCCTTTCCGCCATCTCATCCTTCTTCTCTGCTCGCTTCCTTAAACTCAACATGGACAAAACTGAATTCATAGTCTTCCCCCCAAGAAATTCCACCCCACCTCCCAACCTATCCATCTGCGTCAACGACTGCCCCCTCTCCCCAGTCCCCCAAGCCAAATGCCTCGGGGTAATCCTTGACTCCTCCCTATCCTTCAAACCCCACATCGAGGCCCTCACCACATCCCTCCGGCTCCAGCTCAAGAACATCTCACGGATCCGCTCCTTCCTCACCCACGACACCGCTAAAAACACTCATCCATGCTCTTATCATCTCCCGCCTTGACTACTGCAACCTCCTTCTCAATGGCCTCCCGGCTAACTCCCTCACACCTCTCCAGTCTATCCTCAACTCCGCTGCCCGACTCATCTATATGTCCTCCCGCTACTCCCCTGTCTCCCCCCTCTGCCAAGCCCTTCACTGGCTCCCCGTCTCCAAGAGATCCCAATTCAAAACACTAACCATGGCGTACAAAGCCATACACAACCTGGCTCCACCATACATCTCCGACCTGGTCTCCCGATACCTACCCTCACGCAACCTCCGCTCCTCCCAAGAACTCCTCCTCTGCTCCCCCCTCATCACCTCTTCGCACAACCGAGTCCAGGACTTCTCCCGGGCATCTGCCTTACTCTGGAACTCCCTACCCGAACACGTCAGACACTCTCCTACCCTGAGTAGCTTCAAGTGTCACCTGAAGACTCACTTGTTCCGTCAAGCCTACAACCTGCCATGAGACCCAGGCGAACACCCCATACCTGACATTCCCCCATCCTACTGTATCCTAACCCACCCCTCATAGACTGTGAGCCCTCGTGGACAGGGTCCCTGCCCCTCCTGTACCTGTACGTCCTGATCGCCTAGATTTAGTGTACTTGTTCTTGTCTCCCTCAACCTCATGTAAAGCGCCATGGAACCTAATGGCGCTATATAAATAAATAATAATAATAATAATAAAATAATAAAGGGTTAAAAAAACACAGAGAAAAATTTTTATTTGAAATAAAAAAAAAAAGCCATTAGGGACTCCATCTTTAATTAAAAAAATCCTCTTCCGTCCGACGTAGTCCAAAACGCGATGTCCTCTCTGCTACATCCCCTGTGCATAGATAGATGTCTATGCACAGGGAATGAGCAGACTGAGAACAATCTCAGCTCTGCTACATCATGTCTGTGAGCAGGCGGGCTCTAGGACCCTGGAGCTGCACAGAGAAGACAGCTGGACTCGGCAAAGAAACAGCAGTTACTTGCGAGTTTCCCTGCTATCACTGGCACAGTAGCGAGTTTCCCTGCTATCACTGGCACAGTAGCCGAGTCTAATGCAAACAATGGCAATCCTAGTTTTGTCAGCGTTTCTGACAAAACTAGGATTGATATTGATTTGCATTGGACTCGTGCGAGTAATCACTGGGAAACTCGCAGAGTACCGAGTCCTGCGAGTCCCTTACTACTCGCCGAGTAACGAGTCCTAGCGAGTAGATTCGCCCATCCCTAGTGCAGACCCATCACTCAGTACGTTTACTTATGTTTGGTCCCATACTCTTTCGAAGTGTATCACATGTGAGAGAACATCCGATTTGGAAAAAAAGAAGTACGGTGGGTCAGTGCTCAGCACTGCAATCTTGCAGTGTTGGGGTCCTGGGTTCAAACCCATCAAGGACAATATGTGCAAAGAGATTCTTCGTTCTCCCCGTGTCTACGTTGATTTCCTCTAGGTACTCTGGTTTCCTCCCACACTCAGAAGACATACTGATATGTAATTTAGGTTGTGAGCTCCAATGGGGACAGCAATGATCGTGTTCATAAAGGAATTAATAGCACTAAACAAATCAACTAATTTTAAAGAATGCCCCTAAACAGCATCTTTTGCCTGCTGACTTACACAGCCGAGATTGCCCAAGATTCACCATAGAGCACACAATTTTATAGAAGGACCCTAAACAGCCTATTTTGCCTGTTCACCCTCACAGACAAGATTCCCTGAACTTCACCCTACAGCACCAATCTTACATTTCATGGGCCACAGAACCCCAGCCAGCAGAGTGCTCAAAACCCAGAAGTGACATGTGTCAGACTTGTTGAGGCACACACTGCTTGGCTAATTTGAATGGGTGTGATGTTGAACAAATAACTCACCGCGGCCAGGACTCCGGTTTAGACAGGCAGTAGCTTCTTCCTCCTTGTCACGGGTGGACTGCGCCTGCCGGTAGTGGGGCCCGGTTGAGTGCAGATCAAAAACTTGAAGACGTCTTGTGGGAACAGATTAAGGGGTTAATTTGTCGTGACGCCACCTATGAGTAATTTCGGTAAGTCTTACCGACGCTGCGGGGCCTCCGGGGAATGGAAGGCAGCAAGATGGAACGCTCCCCACAGGCTAAGCGATGATCCCCGGAGGCTGGAGCTGCTTAAGATGTTGTGCGGACACTGTAAGTCTCTGTAACAGGTGCTTTACTGTAACCAGCAGGCAATACATGGTATACAGTTGTAGGTAGCAGACCGGGTGGACTCAGCAGTGATAGGTGTCCCTCAGAGATCCGCGGTGTTCCTCCATTCTAACTAAGTAAGTTGCCGTTGTCGCCCAGGAATACCAGGTCGGGTACAGGGAGGCTGCTTGAATGCCCTCTCCGGGGTATACGTTCCGGATGCTTTGGGGAGCCTTGGGTCCCATGGTGGGTACACCGCTGGTGAGACGACTGGATTTGGTGATGGTGGGATGCTCCTGTAGAGCGGTCCCTCCACTCTTCTGGTTCGTATAGCAGAGCTGAACTGCTGCTAGCTTCGGTACCAGCAAACCGGCTGTAGATGGGCACGGGATGATTTTGAGCCCGCATTTTGACGCCCGTAGTCCGGTTGGTAATGCACCGGGAGTAATGGTGCTCAACCGTGGTGACGGTAGGGAGATGGCCGGTAGAAGATGGCCAGGGGGCCGCACGGGACTGTGCGAGCCCCCTCTCCTAGGTTGCAGAGCTGGGATTTTGCAGAGGGTCTTCTAGGTTGCTGTTACACCTTCAGCCCTCGAACTCCAACTGTTCCACTACACACTACCCTTGCACTCCGCCCACCAGGGCCTTGATTGGCCCTCTATGCTAAGTGATGCATGCAGGGTATGGATCTCTGAGTTAACCATATGACTGCTGGGTCAGAGAATATTGCTGCTGCATTTATGGCTGCAATACCCTCCTGTGACGCACTCGTTGCGGGGCGCCATACAAAGATGCCTAGGTTCTCAGGTGCCAAATCTGTGCCTTCATCAGGCCACCAATTGTTTGAATGCCAGTTTTAGCAGTTCCCCCTCAAGACCAAATTGTCAGCTCCAATAGAGTACAGTATAATTGCTGCATTTAAAAAGCTTGTAGTTGAATTATGGAAGGAGAGCCGAAGACTTCCATGGAACAGTATGGAGATAGAAGATCACACTGGTCGTGTTGGCATTGTTGTTGGCACATCATGTGCTTGCGGGGGGCAGCTTGCCTTAATAGGAGGCTAAGACTGCAGCAGAAAAGATACAGTAGGAGCCTGCGTTCTTTCCGAATATATCTGGAAACTATGCCACTGCAGCTCAAACCTGGAAGCAGTGGCGTAACTAGAGTCTGAAGGGCCCCAGTGGGAAATTTGGACCTTGGCCTCCCCCTTCCCCCACACGCCCACATTGGTCAGATGTATGGGTCCCATGTAACATTGTAAATCCTATAAAGACTCACAATTTGACCCCTCTCCCCTTCAGTATGTATTAATGTCCTTCAGCCTGCTATATGTTTCTCCTCTTGGAATATGCCCTTATTTTAGTATATATGGTCCTTCGTTATAGTAAAATGCAGACTCACAGCCCTCCATATAGTATACTGCAGCCTCAAAGCCCTCCATATAGTATAATGCAGCCTCACAGCCCTCCATATAGTATAATGCAGCCTCAGTACAGTATAATGCAGCCTCACCGCCCTCTATATAGTATAATGCAGCCTCACTGCCCTCCATATAGTAAAATGCAGCCTCGTAGCCCTCCATATAGTAAAATGCAGCCTTATATCCTTCCACATAGGATAATGCAGCCTCATAGCCATCCATATAATATAATGCAGC
>JARQOC010000001.1:349243418-349310257 GCA_033576535.1 Allobates femoralis
CCGAGCCACCACACAGCGCTGACCACCGAGCCACCACACAGCGCTGACCACCGAGCCTCCGTCCTGCGCTGACCACTCTGCCTCTGTCCTGCGCTGACCACTCTGCCTCCATCCTGCGCTGACCACTCTGCCTCCGTCCTGCGCTGACCACCGAGCCACCGCACAGCGCTGACCACCGAGCCACCACACAGCGCTGACCACCAAGCTTCCGTCCTGCGCTGACCACCGAGCCTCCGTCCTGTGCTGACCACCCAGCCTCCGTCCTGCGCTGACCACCCAGCCTCCGTCCTGCGCTGACCACCCAGCCTCCGTCCTGCGCTGACCACTCCATCCTGTGCTGACCACTGAGCCTCCATCCTGCGCTGACCACTGAGCCTCCGTCCTGCGCTGACCACCAAGCCTCCGTCCTGCGCTGACCACCGAGCCTCCGTCCTGCCCTGCTGGCTTTATCATGCCCCCTTGCCTCCATCCTGCCCCCCCCTGGCTTCATCCTGCCCCCCCATCCCCATCCTGCCCACCTGCCTCCATCCTGCCCCCCCCCAGCTACATACTGCCCCGCTTGCCACCACCCTGCTCCTCCCCCCGCCACCATCCTGCTCCTCTGGCTCCATCCTGCTCCTCTGGCTCCATTCTGTTCCTCTGGCTCCATCCTGCCCCACTCGCTCCATCCTGACCCACTCGCTCCATCCTGCCCCGCTCCCACCATCCTGCTCATCCGCCTCCATCCTGCCCCGCTCCCTCCATCCTGCCCCGCTCCCTCCATCCTGTCCCCCGATGTTCTTGCCCCCGCCTCCATCCTGCCCCCCCACCTCCATACTGCCCCCCCTCTGCCTCCATCCTGCCCCCCTCTGCCTCCATCCTGCCCCCCTGCCGCCTCCATCCTGCCCCCCCGCTGCCTCAATCCTACCCTCACGACACAATTCTGCCCCCCCCGACACAATCCTGCCCCCGGCCTCCCCCCGTCACCATCCTGTCCCCCCTCCGATTCCATCCTGCCCCCCCTCCACCTCCATACTGCCCCCCCGCCGCCTCCATCCTGCCCCCCCGCTGCCTCCATCCTGCCCCCACGACAAATACATGAAACAATAATTAAATATTATGATACAACACGTAAACACCACAGGTGACTGACAGATACCAGCTGTGGCGAACCACAGCTGAGGAGCTGGTGTAGGTCAAAGTGGCCTGTGCTAAAGTGCATAGGAGGGCAGTATACAAAACAGAGGTTCCCTATATTATACCATATGATTTCAAAATTACACATCAAAATACAAAAATACAGGTAGATCAAAAGCACATTAAATATTCAGGACACCACTTGTCCCAGGGCAAGCACCTTTGTGTTTTGCCACTGCATACATAAATTAACATACTAGTATCAAAGTGCCTATAAGAGCTAGTTCACTCGCCTGTATATATACTAATGATTCTAGAGCCCCCTCTGTGACTTGCTTAACCCATTCAGTGCAACCATTGTCAGCAAATTGAACTATCAATAGGCTACAAGAGTAAGAGTAACTTCAGAATAGCTAATTATAGCAGACCAAATGAGTTCATACCTTGTGCCATAATGCTGACCGGGAACTGGGGGAAAGTCCAAGCACCACACAGACCACCAAGATGAATCCTCAACGCGTTTCACCGCAGGCAACGGCTTCGTCAGGAGGCGTGGCTACTCTAGACCTAGAGTCCCCTTAAATAGCCCTTCACTAACTACAAAACAATCCACACCTGCTAGCACGCTGCTATGCAGCGTTCACCCTCCATGATGTGGGTGCCAGCGTGATCCGGCAGCCGCCGCGCACCGGAAGTGACGGCCAGGAGGAACAACGTCATCCCGGCCGTCACCCCGTCAACCCAGCGCGGCCCTAACACGCCACGCCGACAGCGCCTGTAGGACCTAGAAGACGGAGATGGAGCGAGCCGGCGGTCAGGTGAGTATCCTAAGTAAGGTTTTTTTTTACTTTTACTGTGGAGGAGCGGGGGGCCGCGGGGAGCGGAGTATCACCATACACCATAGTGCTACTAAAGATGTACTGTAATGTATCACCATATACTATAGTGCTGCTATACATGTACTGTAATATACCGCCATATACTATAGTGCTGCTATACATGTACTGTACTGTACCGCCATATACCATAGTGCTGCTATACATGTACTGTAATGTACCGCAATATACTATAGTGCTGCTATACATGTACTGTAATGTAACGCCATATACTATAGTGCTGCTATACATGTACTGTAATGTACCACCATATACTATAGTGCTGCTATACATGTGCTGTAATGTACCGCCATACACCATAGTGCTGCTATACATGTACTATAATGTACCACCATATACCATAGCGCTGCTATATATATATATATGTAGTTCACTCACGTTGACTGAACAAGTTCAGTCAGTCACAGTATGTCAACTACATACATATTCTAGAATACCCGATGCGTTAGAATCTGGCCACCATCTAGTTAATCTCCATACTCTCTGATGATAATCCAACATGAGTTCCGACATTGCAATCTAAACTCTGCTGCATCGGAGGCCGCGATATAGAAGGAGCCTCCTGTCATCGTGGCCTCCAAACACAGACTGAGAGAGCAGAGAGCTGCGGCTGGGTGACCACAGGACACATAGCGGTTGCCATGGTATCTGAGCTAGCTGGCAATACAAAGCTGGCATTAACCTGTTATTACCCAGCTTACTACCGGCCCCAAGGGAACTGGAAGAGCCATGTGAAGTGCCAGAAATTGGTGCTTCTAATGAATGCGCCAATTTCTGGGGTGGCTGCGGGCTGCTTTCTATAGCATGGGGGACCCAATAACAGTCGGCTCCCACCACACAGAGAATACCAGCCTCCAGATGCCTAGTTTACCTTGGCTGGCAATTATAAAAATTATAAATAGGGTAAAGCCTTATGCATTTTTTTTTGCCAGCCAAGGTTTAACTAATCAGCTGAAGGTGGTAGCTTGCAGCTGTCCGCTTTATCTGTGCTGAGACTGAAAAACACTTCAAATCACTATACATTTTTTATCTGTTATTATTTTTTTTGCACACTACGACAACAGGTTTGTTGCCAGCACAGACACCGTCGAAATTGTGGAAATGCAGCCTGATTGCAACAGCCATTCACAGATGCTCTCACAGAGAGTGAGCATCTGTGATTGACTGTTGCCATTGAATGCAGTGAATATGCATGAAGGTTAATGAGTGGCCTTGGAAGCAAACAGCGGGAGACTGGTAAGATAGATCTATCCTATCACCTATCTATTCTATCTATGCATCTATCTTTGCTATTTATCTCTCTGTCTATCTTTTCTAACTTTTTACATCATGGAAATGACCACACTAAAATCACAGCAGTGCTGTGCGTCTGGTGTGCAATTTATTATCACACCTATGCACTTACATTGGGGGAATCTTGGTGAAATCCACAAATGTACACAGCATTCTGGTAATTTTTCTTGTACACATTTCTCACAGAGGAAAAACTCACATATGTGCATCTTACTATTGTTTAATATGGTTGCGAGTGTAATCCAATGTTTTATCAGATTGCGCTCGCTAAGCTTTTCTGCAAATGTGAGAACGCCCTTGCAAGACCACTTGCTGAAACAACAAAAGAGTAATCCAGATACAAAAAACTCAAACTTTTGAAGATAATAGAAAGGATTCCTATTATTGAATCTTCAAGACACAATCTTGGTGTAAGTTTAAGAATATCTAGACCTAGTAATCTTTAAAAATAATTATGATGCTTAAATAAACTGTCCTTTATGTCTATGAAACATATATACATTAAAGTGAATCACAAACAAGTATACGTGACTGATCCTTAATTATTTGCTTCTTTATTTGAGAAGTCAGGGATTTTCTTAAGGGCTAATAAACAAGTAATTTTAATAGCAAAAATAAAAAAAAATATCTTTAATGGGAAACTGTCACCAGGTTTTGTCCTTCTAAACCCAGGCAATTACCTTTCCTTTGCTTTGAGGGTTTCTGCCCTCCCTTTGATGCTGGCTCATGCGATAAGCCTGCATCTTTTGCTGCACATGTCAGCTGGTCTGATAAGGCGACATGTTGCTTTAATGGTGATGGCCAGATCAGAGATTGCTGCTGCTAACCCTTTAGATTGTGCTGTCAAACTCTGACAGTGCGGTCTAATACACGAGGGTGACGATCACAACATTCCCCGCCTCCATCAGCGGCCCTGTGATGTGATTGCGGGGCACTGATGGTTTGTCATGACAGCAAGGGGTCAGATGTTGACAATTGTCAATGTCATGTCGTACTTTCTGTGAGCACTGACGTTCACATGAGATGATCATTTGTTCTGTGTAGAGCTGTGCATCAGCATGGCTCTGTACTGGAAAAGCGATTGTCTTCTTCATGTCTCCTAAAAGTTCTAGTAAGACTATATAAAAGGGGGAAAAAAGATTTTAAAACTATGAAAACAAAGTTCAAATCACCCCCTTTTGCCCCATTGCAGATAAATAATAAAGTGTTAAAAAATAAATAAATTCCCATATTTGGTATATCCACAATCAGAAATGCCTGATCTATCAAAATTAGTAAACTAACTATAGCCTTTTTATTTTATATGTCTATATGGATGGAAAAATAAAAGTTATGGCTCTTGGAAGAAGGGGAGGGAAAAACAAAAGCCAAAAATAGGAGATTGCCAGGTTTTGAAGCAGTTAATATAATGTGAATGGGTTTTCTGCAACCTCTTTATATTCTCACCCACACCCCTGCATACCTCAGAAAAAGAGTCTTATACTTGCCCCATGCTTTATATAAATTGATATAAATTGAGCGGTCTTGTCTGATGGGTGTTACCAAATTGTAATCAGTGCCACACTGATCCCTTCGAATGCCAACACTTCCAATTGCATCCCAGAGGATGATGTCTCTACATCACCTTGCACATGTGAAAACTATGTGGATATGCCTTACTGTGCTGTATTGAACAGTGCAGGTATGAGGCTTTGAGCACTGTATGGCTGATGTAGAGACCAAAGCCTTGCAAGTGTGCAGAGGAATAAGAGACCTGCGCAGGCACATCTCACTGTACCCTATTGAACAGCCAGTAATTACATTGAGCAGGTTGGCTTCGAACATGTGGATGACATAGAGACATAATACTCTTACTTGCCATAGAAGAGGCAGTGTTTGAAGGCAGTGCGGTGGCACTGATTGTAATCTAGAGACACCAATTGGACAAGACCGCACAATCTACATATAGCATGTGATAAGGATAATACTCTTTTTCTGAGGTATGCAGGGGGCCCCATCTGAGAATATATAGGGGTTACAGAAACCCCATTCACAAGATGTTAAAGGTGATAGGCAGAGTTTAGAAGCCAAAAAAACTGGTGAAAGGTTCCCTTTAATCTTGGCGCACATTCACACACACTAGGCATTCCTTCAGTATGCATTTATCAAATAAACAATGACATGAAAGTCCCTCTTCTCCTCCTCTCATCTCACTCAGGGTTTTCAATGCCACAGCTGATAGCGTGATACCAGAGAAATGAAGTCTTTAAATATATCCCCGGCACACAATAAAAGAAGAGAGATGATTATCCTTTTTGTGTTTTTTATATTTTGAAGGTGAAAAACAGGTTGTATCACACAACGTTTCGGCTCCAGTTGAGCCTTTCTCAAGTGAGTCTTCTGTATATATAGAAAGGGGGTTTGTGGTTCAGTTCCCACATGAGCAACTGCTCAGGCCAGTACCTGCCTGTTTGAGGTACTCAGCATATGACTCCGTCCTTTGTGTCAGTGCAGCAGCATGGTGGCTGGTCTGGGTGGATGGACAGGAGCCTTGGACAGGCTCCTGTCCATCCACCCAGACCAGCCACGATGCTGCTGCACTGACACAAAGGACGGAGTCATATGCTGAGTACCTCAAACAGGCAGTACTGGCCTGAGCAATTGCTCATGTGGGAACTGAACCACAAACCCCCTTTCTATATATACAGAAGACTCACTTGAGAAAGGCTCAACTGGAGCCGAAACGTTGTGTGATACAACCTGTTTTTCACCTTCAAAAATAAAAAACACAAAAAGGATAATCATCTCTCTTCTTTTATTGTGTGCCGGGGATATATTTAAAGACTTTGTGGCCTATTTTTCCCTTGTGCACCTAAACGGTGGTCAAGCTATACTATATGCTCTCTGACCAGAGAAATGAAAGCATGACTAGTCTAGAGCAAATATTATTCTTTTACAGACTGCAGCAAAATTTAGGTTTAATAAAGGGATCATTAAAAAAAAATACTAGGAGGCATATAAAGCATTCCTAATAAATTATAGGGGAGAATCATCCTGACACGCTACTTTTAATAGGAACATAGACTTATGCTATTTTTCACCCAGAGGGAAACACAACATATAATTTTTCCCAGTTGTTGAGTTGAACCCACAAGGCAGTCATATATTTGTTCATTCCTTTTAACGCTTTGGTTGTGTCTACCATAGGATATTTTAAAGTATGATAACAACTGGGAAGAACAATTTATTATATTAATTTTTATGAACGCTGTTTCTCCACTTGTAAAGAATGTCCCCTGATCTTTTGTACAGCTCCCCGGAATGAATAAATCATGCGCCAGCTCTTTGTGTTATTTCCCATATTCTAGGTTAATAAAAAAAAAAATCCCTGGCCTGTCAAATTACCATATCCATGTAATTAGATCAGACTAGCAAACTAGCAAAACCGAATACCTAAAAAAAGACGAATGTATTCCTGATGGCAAAGAACATTTATATTCCTTACTTTGAGCAGAAATAAAAAAAAGTAGAAAAGTTCAAAAATATCTTATTTAATGGGGTAAAAAGAATCAAATTAAAGGGAGATTCTAGAGAAATTTCATAGAAATATCAGTCCACCAAGTGCTGTAATTAATATGTATTTTGAAGGATAATATAATGATTTCTAAGAATCCCTTCCCAGAGAAGACCATGGACAATGGATGACAGGGAACATTAATTTTTACCGGAAGACAAATGCTCATACCAGCAGCGCATAGAGAGATTTTTCCCGCATGGTAGATAAGTAATAGAATTTCTTTTTAAGGACATAATCATTAACTAGGTTTAAAAGAAGTTTAGATACAGCAAATGCCACCTGCAGTTTTATTAGTGTGGAGAAACATAAAAGGATATTCAATTCAAGCAATTTTTCTGAATATGTTCATCCTGTCAGATAAAGTTGAATAAGCTCATCCATAATAATGGTAATAACAATGTATCTAGTGCATTACATGTGTATCGGTAACCATAATTGCGCTGTACGATCCATACTATGAGGTCGTTTTTATTTTTTTTTCCAGACATATGTAACCAATACATCTTCATTAGAATGACTTGTAAAATTCTGTTTTATGGTTTAGGAATTCATCATTGCGCTTTAACTCGCCATGGGTTGTGAGTTTTATTTTCAGAGTTGGCAGCAAAAAAACAAGTAAAAGGTAATGAAGCTTTAAGTGTCTAGACGGCAATGACTGCAAAAAAAAATAAGAGAATTCCCTAGTCACTGCTACCAGATACATCATAACACTTCAATGGATGACGCTTTACGAGTCACTACTATCAAGGTAAATTTGCATCGATTCTATTGGTATTTACTAT
This sequence comes from Allobates femoralis, assembly GCA_033576535.1. NCBI lineage: Eukaryota > Metazoa > Chordata > Amphibia > Anura > Aromobatidae > Allobates > Allobates femoralis. The sequence continues at coordinate 349,251,062 of JARQOC010000001.1, forward strand.
CAATTCCCCATAAAGAAAACACCCTTTACCTATAATTGCTAGCCATAATCAATATTTTCATGTTGCTGCACCAAAATCATAAAGGAATATTTAATTTGAGCTCAATATATAATGTAAATACCAGAAATTGAAAAATGTTGACTTCATTTAGAGTTAACCGTGACCATTTAACAGACGACTGAGTTTCAGAAATGGGTCGATATACAAAACGCAATTTGCTAAAATTTCTATTACTTAAGCTTCTTGTATATAGGAATGGTAATGAAATTTGACACTGGAAATAAAATATTCGTAGAAATAATGACATTTTCCCATTTGTAATCTCTTCATGTGTTTAGTACATTACATGGCTATCATTGATACAGGTCATACTATCATTCTCTTCCAGCAAAAATGTCTTTTTCTATCACTTTTCTCACAATGTTATAAGATCTACACAGACTTTCCCCCAGAAATGTAATCTTCAGACATTTCTATGGAACATTTATGAAATTACAAATCATTTGTAGACTGGTGGAACACATCACCCTGAACAATCCAAGACACTTATGTGGCACCCCATGGGTTAATATGCCACAATAACACCACATAGGTTCTCTCCCAACTACACACTGACAAACACTAGCACCCCTGGGCCAGGAGGGGGAGCACAACCTGCTCCCTTAAATACTCCAGCTCATGAGGGAGAGCTCAGTTCAGCTCGGAGCAGGGCTGTGAAGAGCACAAGTTAGTGCAGAACTTAGTGCAGGCCCAGCAAGGGTCAGAGGAACAGGAGAACTACAGACAGAGGAACACGTCTGGGGGCTGGAGTGACACTTTCACTTGCCCCAGAAGAGCGCACGGAACGGACACCGGATCCGGTACTGTGTCTGGCACCCACAGCACAGTGAATCCAGGAACAGTGGGATCTCTAGATGCCCCTAGTACCAGTGCAAAGCAACACGGAGGGGTCAGCACAGCACAGCACAGAGGAATCAAGTTGCCTAGCCAAGTGGTAACACTAGAACACAGAGAAAGAGTGAGAAGTCCCAGCAGCTTAGCTAGAAGCAGCAGCAGCTCAGGACACACACACAGCGTAACACGAGGAAGCTGATGACCCAGACAGGGTGGGGAGAGAGCTTAAACCCATTACAGACTCCGTGGACTATAACCTGCAACAACATCTGCAGTAAAGCTTTGGAAAACAGCAGAACTGTGAGTCTGTGTATTGATTGCAACCTTTGCCCTACATTCAGTAACAGAGAGCTCCCATCTGCAGAGCTACCAGACTGTCAGCTCTGCACACGGATTATAAGAAACAGCAGCATCAGGAGAAGAGGAGAATTGCACCTTTGACTACTAAACGTGAGTGTGTGTCCTTTAACCCCGTCTTCACCATTCATATCCATTATAGACTATACCATCACTGCCCGGGTAATACAGTTCTACCCACTGGAACTATTACACCTAAGATGCCATTCCATCATCCCCGGAGGTTCTGCAGCAGCGGCGGCCCCATCACTGGCCGCATATGGTGGGTGGCGTCACGACTGACCCAATATTCTCAAACATGCCTATATTGCTATGCCAACTCATAGAAGAAGGTACATTGAAGAGAGAACATTTACTTGTTACCTGACAGGACTGATATAGGATAAAAACATTTATTGCAGACAACAAGATGTGTACTTTCACTCCAGTACTGGATTAGTCTTTATGGTACATTAGGTGACCATTCCAGTAAAAGTTTTAAGGACTCTCATCCCTGACTTGTCTTCATGAATGCATACATATTAATATTCCATTTATAAATATAAATGAACATGTAAAAAAAAAATATATTATATATATATATAGTACAGACCAAAAATTTGGACACACCTTCTCATTCAAAGTGTTTTCCTCATTTTCATGACTATGAAAATTGTAGATTCACTCTGTAGGCATCAAACCTATGAATTAACACATGTGGAATTCAATACTTAACAAAAAAGTGTGAAACAACTGAAAATATGTCTTATATTCTGGGTTTTTCAAAGTAGCCACCTTTTGCTTTGATTACTGCTTTGCATACTCTTGACATTCTCTTAATGAGCTTCAAGAGGTATTCACCGGAAATGGTCTTCCAACAGTCTTGAAGGCATTCCCAGAGTACCAGAGATGCTGAGCATTTGTTGGCCCTTTTGCCTTCACTTTGCGGTCCAGCTCACCCCAAACCATCGTAGCACCCCATCACTCTCCTTCCTGGTCAAATGGCCCTTACACAGCCTGGAGGTGTATTTGGGGTCATTGTCCTGTTGAAAAATAAATGATGGTTCAATTAAACGCAAACCAGGTGGAATAGCATGCCGCTGCAAGATGCTGTGGTAGCCATGCTGGTTCAGTATGCCTTCAATTTTGAATAAATCTCCAACAGTGTCACCAGAACAGCAACCCCACATCATCACACCTCCTCCTCCATGCTTCACGATGGGAACCAGGCATGTAGAGTCCATCCGTTCACTTTTTCTGCGTCCCACAAAGACCCAGTGGTTGGAACCAAAGATCTCAAATTTGGACTCATCAGACCAAAGCACAAATTTCCATTGGTCTAATGTCCATTACTTGTGTTCCTTAGCCCAAACAAGTCTCTTCTGCTTGTTGCCTGTCATTAGCAGTGGTTTCCTAGCAGCTATTTTACCATGAAGGCCTGCTGCACAAATTCTCCTCTTAACAGTTGTTGTAGAGATGTGTCTGTTTCTTGAACGCTGTGTGGCATTGACCTGGTCTCTAATCTGAGCTGCTGTTAACCTGCGATTTCTGAGGCTGGTGACTCGGATGAACTTATCCTCCGCAGCAGAGACTCTTGGTCTTCCTTTCCTGGGGCAGTCCTCATGAGAGCCAGTTTCTTTGTAGCACTTGACGGTTTTTGCACTTGGGGACACTTTCAAAGTTTTCCCAATTTTTCGGACTGACTGACCTTCATTTCTTAAAGTAATGATGGCCACTCATTTTTCTTTACTTAGCTGCTTTTTTCTTGCCATAATACAAATTCTAACAGTCTATTCAGTAGGACTATCAGCTGTGTATCCACCAGACTTCTGCACAACACAACTGATGATCCAACCCCATTTATAAGGCAAGAAATCCTACTTATTAAACCTGACAGGGAACACCTGTGAAGTGAAAAACATTTCCAGAGACTACGTCTTGAAGCTCATCAAGAGAATGCCAAGAGTGTGCAAAGCAGTAATCAAAGCAAAAGGTGGCTACTTCGAAGAACCTAGAATATAAGACATATTTTCAGTTGTTTCACACTTTTTTGTTAAGTATTTAATTCCACATGTGTTAATTCATAGTTTTGATGCCTCAAGTGTGAATCTACAATTTTCATCGTCATGAAAATAAAGAAAACTCTTTGAATGAGAAGGTGTGTCCAAACGTTTGGTCTGTACTGTGTTTATATATATATATATACGGTATGTATTTCTTTTATGTTTAATGGACTGTACTGTTAAACTTGAGATGTAGAACCTTGAAAATATAAGAAAATATTTTAATGTGTTCAAAGTCAGATTGGCTAGTTTTAAACGCTGACCTGACTGCATACCTGTTATAGTCATTTTATCCTTTAAATAAAATATATTCTATATGAATTTTTTCATATTACAAATGGGAAATGTGTGTTATTTACTACTTCAGGTTGTAAACTTAATATATTTTGTAAGTTTGTGGTAATGCATTAAATGGCTTTATTTTGGTTAACCCTTATGGTACCTTTACACGCCGCCACAACAGGATGGATACAACCCGCTACAGGTTACAAAAGTAGCTTGTCGCGCCAATATCGCCCGTAGTAGCGGCGTCTGAAGACGGGACGACACAGCCGGCTACAGATACCTCTGCATCCGTGCACTGCCCATAAACAGATGGCTACATCGCCGATTGTAGCTAGCTGTATCGGCGTGTAAAGAAGCTACAGAAGGGAACTCTGGACACCCGGCGATGTAGCTGCAATGTGGCTAAGGCGTCACCCATGCTCCGTGATACCGCGCCCCTTCAGCGATCATTGGTGGAAGATGCTGCGTTACGATTGGCCCTTGCCTCACAGCCCTCCATCTTGGATGAGCTGTCCCTTCAGCACTACACATACGCGCCGTATGCACGATCAGATAGTAGTACAATTACGCGGACACACACTTGAACGTAAAATCATAAATGGCCCATGATCTACATACAGTGTGCACATCCTATCAACATGATAACGAATAATGCGGGACACAGCGCACAAGTGTGTGTTACGTACCGCTCTGGCTTATTGCACAGCAGCTGCCGTAGAAGTGTTCCGGGTCTGTCAGTGCGCGCAGCGCGCACACAGATGCACACAATCCCATAGCACATCGGAGGAGATTACCCAGTAGACAGATCAGAGCCGTGTTGTACGGACTGCACTGTGGGTCTTCTGCAGTAGGGGCCGCATAAGTGTGTCGGGCGAGTCACTGCGTGTTGGGCTACTTATAAAGGTGCGTCACCCCCACAGCGGTCGTAATGACGTCATGACGTTGGTTTCATTTTCACTCTGCCTGCAAGGTGCCAGCCCCGCCTCTGCACACACCATAGCAGTCATGGCAGCCGTGCACCGCGCCGCAACATGGGGGATGGCGGAGCTGATCATCCTCATTGATCATTGCGACCGTCGGGACTATTGGGGCCACCATCACCACCGCCACCCCAGGCTGCGCAATCGGTGCACCGTGCGGCGGATCCAGCGGGCCCTGCTCTGCCAACTGGGGGTACAGAGGACAGTCAAAGCGATCCAAAAAAAGATCGCTGACTTGAAGCACAAGTGCCCAGGTCGCATACTGGACATCCGTGCCAGGATTGCCAGGCTGCGTGGTGAGTAATTGTTGCCCCAAAACACACACCGCCACATGTGCATGTCCCACAATACACAAAAAATGATGGAAACATATGACAAGGGACAGTGTGGCCTACACAATCAAACACATCTTCACAGTGTTGTGCTCATCCAGTCAGGCCTAAAAATGTCTCACACGCACAGTCCATGCATACAACATGAGTGTATGCATCCAGCATCACCTGGTTGATGCTAAGTAAGGCTGGGGTCACACACACAGATATCTGCCCACATATTGTTTGCAGATCTCTGTTTGCAGTCAAATCATGGTCACATGTTGACATTTGGAGACAGCCTCAAAATGGAACAATGTGTCCATGCTTTCACTGCAACCAGAGATCTGTCAACAATATCTGGCCACATATCTGTGTGTGTGTGACCCCAGCCTTAGCCGTCAAATACATACCCACACAAGCTCTTTGTAGGACAACAATGTGTAGGCATGATCTTATTACGTCTTTTATGTTCAAATTTCAAACTAGATGCTGAATCCTCATCAGAAGAAGGGCCCCATGCCCCACCCCCAGGTGACCCATCAAGAACCCCACCACATCAGGCTCAAGTGGCACCCTTGTCCCCAGGGTCAACACCTTCCCCCGGGCCTCAGGAGCCAGACGTCCCGTCACCCACCGGGACAGAGGACGTGGAGGACCAGTCCGCACCTGGCAGCCCGCTGGAGTGTGACCAGCTGTCCCCATCTGCCTGGCTGCTGGAGGAACACATCAACTCCCCACAGGAGGGCGAGGAGCAGCAAGTACCTGGCGGCCCAGAGGAGTCTTTGCCCCGTAGCCCAGGACCACTGTTACCCCTGAACCACATAATGTGGCCACGGAGCCCCAGCCCGGGAGTAACACCACCTCCCACTGTCTCCAGCTCAGTGGCGAGTCCGGGGGTGACCATGTCCCCACACAGTGACTATGGTGGTAAGTGGGTTATGTTGCCACAGACACCCTGCACACTGTTGCTTAAATTTCATCTGGGGCCAAACAATTTATTTAAACAAAGTAAACCATGTTGGTTCACCCTTTTTCCAGATGGTGAACGTGCGGGCTCATATGGATGGAGCTTGACCCCATCTCCCTCCCCGTCTGATGGTGAACTGGATTTGGAGGAACAGGGTAAGTGGATGGTTGCGGCCAGTCATGACTAACCATCAGCAGTGACGACTGTGTACTAAAGTTTGTGTTTACTCCCAATACAGGTGCCCCTACCATGGAGGAATTCATCCAGGCCCATCAGGCATTTGTGGCCCGTTTGACCACGGCTCTACAGCGTGGCCTGCAGGACCTTGGCCGCCTGGCTCAAATGCTGGCGGACCTACACCCACACCATGGTTCACACCCATGAATTTGAGGGATGCATTGTATCCTGGCCAAACATGGCCCCACAAACAGTTGTCCTTGTTGGACCCTAAAATTTTCACACGTTGGCTTGTTGCCTTGCAAAAGTGAAAATATTGTTTTTCTTTTTTTTGCCCCCGTTGGGCTCTTTTCTTATAGTGTCCCACATTGGGACCATCACAAGTGTGGACTGGCTAGCCCCATCTGGCCTACAATCCCTATACTGTCCCACATTGGGACCATCACAAGTGTGGACTGGCTAGCCCCATCTGGCCTACAATCCCTATACTGTCCCACATTGGGACCATCACAAGTGTGGACTGGCTAGCCCCATCTGGCCTACAATCCCTATACTGTCCCACATTGGGACCATCACAAGTGTGGACTGGCTAGCCCCATCTGGCCTACAATCCCTATACTGTCCCACATTGGGACCATCACAAGTGTGGACTGGCTAGCCCCATCTGGCCTACAATCCCTATACTGTCCCACATTGGGACCATCACAAGTGTGGACTGGCTAGCCCCATCTGGCCTACAATCCCTATACTGTCCCACATTGGGACCATCACAAGTGTGGACTGGCTAGCCCCATCTGGCCTACAATCCCTATACTGTCCCACATTGGGACCATCACAAGTGTGGACTGGCTAGCCCCATCTGGCCTACAATCCCTATACTGTCCCACATTGGGACCATCACAAGTGTGGACTGGCTAGCCCCATCTGGCCTACAATCCCTATACTGTCCCACATTGGGACCATCACAAGTGTGGACTGGCTAGCCCCATCTGGCCTACAATCCCTATACTGTCCCACATTGGGACCATCACAAGTGTGGACTGGCTAGCCCCATCTGGCCTAAGCCTTCCTTGTATGATGGCAAATGTCTGTGACACATGTATGTTTACAATACAATGCTGTTCTAACTTTGTTATACGCTCCTTCATGTGACCTTACTAATATTTGGTGACCAAACCTCACCATAACCTAACTATGTGAGGCACATCACAACATCCCTTTGTGAATGTGTTAAGACATTCCAAATGAACCGATGGTGATCCTGCTGAGCGACCACTGGCCCATATTGTGTGGCTTGGGGAAACCTATTATTGGCCACAATTACATTCACCCCCAAAAACCCACACAATCCTTATTCTGAAATGAATACACAATTGTGTTAATAAATAAAATTTATTCCAGGCTGGAATTTAACATAAATTACAAATAATAGATTTTTTGTGGAAAAAATTTGTAAAAAAACCACAAATGTTGCCCAAAACTCAATCAACAAAATATACATATAAAACGCAATTCCTGAAATTATAAAGTCCAGACTGCCAATTCTGTGCATTGGCTACTAGTGTCCAAATTACTCCTCTTCTGTCGGCTCTGACAATGCCGCATCCCCCCTCCTCTGACGGCAGCCCCGACCTGCCCCAGAACGTCTGGTTGAACGACGATGTGTTGAGGGGGGATGGGGTGACTGTGGCGGGGCCGGTCTTCTCACGGGCCGAGATGGGGCAGCTGGTGAAAGGGGCCACAAGGTGTGTTGCATTGGGGGGGGACGTGGCAGCCCCATTGAAGGGCCCCATCATCGGCAGCATCAGCGGCATTGTGGAAGACCCTCAGAAGGATCTTCTTCTGGAGCGGCTCCATCCCTCGCATTCTGTTGCTCATGTAGAGGGCGTCGGTGTCCATGTGGGTCCGCTGTTCATCCAACAACACGCGTCGGGCCCAGGTCGCCAGCTCCGTCTCAGGTGGTGCAGGACGTCGGCGGCGACGGATCCCGGAGCTGGGACCTGGGCCTGGACCCACATCACTCGCCCCGCCCTCCTGCTCAGCCCCAGATGTCATGGGCTGAGCATCATCAGCAACAGAATCCTCGGCAATGGAGCCGTCCTCTTCTGGGGCCTGTGGGTGGGGAAAAAAAAAAAAACAAACCATTAGTGGAGGCAATATCAACTGTATACATTCACAACAGGACTCTATATACCACTCCCACACACACCAAGGCCAACTACCAGAATGGAAAATGAGGAATAACACAGTAAAGCAAATAAGGTTCAAGACCCCAACACCAGTGGTTCTCCTGTACACTCACCTCGACCATTCCAGGAGCTCAGCTAAATACATAATTAGTTGTTTGTCACGTAGCCGTCATCCAATATTAGGACATGTCACCACAACACCTTGATACTGGGGGCTGTGCTGGCCAATGACACATATTGGGCACCTTCCCATTAGGACTTCTTTATGGTGAGAATCCACCCCTCACTCAATTACCTTTAACCCACTGGCAACAAAGCCAACACACATGTGAGACAGCACCATTTACTACATGGTACTATGTGGCTGTTTGAGAACAAACCACCTGCTATCTTGAAACCCTTAAATAAGTAACCTAAACATACCAAGATGTTGTGGAAGAAGCAACATTGCAATACGGCTGGAAGCATAGAATAGAAAAGTCTGGCAAGTCATGGAAGGAGGGCAGATAGATTGACACCCCAAGGTGTGCCGCAGCAAGGTGGTAAATATGCCAACACATTTGGTGTGAAGGATTTATCGAAGCACACATGTGAAGGAAACATTGTGGCACACCACTGTCACACAATTACCCACCTCCTGTGGCGCAGGTGGTGATGCAGCCGGGCCTACATGGGACGCAGCAACGGGGCAGTTGGTGGTCGTTCGATGCGGGCGAACCTCGCCCAGGATGAAGGTGAACAGGGGATAGTACCATAGGGTAGGTGATGGTACCTCCTCTGCTCCAGCCCCTGAGCGACGACGCTGGTACTGAATGTGAGCCCGCATGAACGCCGACCTCATGTTTTTGATCTTAAGTGCCACCATAGGCTGGTCCCACGTCTTGCCTACCCTTGGCTCCAAGCGATTTTCCAGAGCCACAAGACTCCTGTAGGCCTCGGCCCTCGCTGCCCGATTTTTATATTCGGGCAGCGAGGTGCGCCACAAACATTCGTGCCGCTGATACTCCGTGAGAAGCTGGGATTCCAATTCCACAGTACCCGTCGGCATCTGCCGATGAAAAATTAAAAAAAAAATAACACAGTCACAACACAAGGCATACCGACATTTCAAAACTTGCCACAATCATACACATAATCATTAACTTTCTACAGTGATCATCTATGCAGCTATTTTGTGGAGTGAAACTGGCCATGAGTGTGCCATTTTCTCAATCTCAGACCGCTACTAACTCAAACACATGTATGCTGCCAATATCAAGCCCCGGATATCGGTGTCCACCTACAGATGTATCAAACATGATTTCTGTCCCCAATGTACCTATTGCAACACACCTTGACACGGTGTGTGCGTACATACCTGTAGAGGGCAACATGTGACCTAACACGTTGTGTGCTAACTAGTACCTGGCCAGTGTACACAATGGTAAGGGGTCACTATATCAGAAAGGCGGGCTGGGTGTGTGCCAACACTGCACATACTACATGTAATGTGCACCCAGATGATCATGTAGGTGTTCCTCCAGACGTGGAAGTCCCATTTTAACACATGTACCCAACATCCCTGGAATGTCCGCCACAATTCTACCACCCTGAAATGTTGATGTGAAGTACCAGCCAAAAAATAACACCTTGCTCTTTTACCATTGCCAAAAAGCAGAAGGTGCAATACATACTTACACTATATAAGTAGAGGCACTACCTGGCTACTGGGCGACACAGAATAAGGTTCACATATTTAATATTACGTGTTCAATATTTGCATGCCGCTTCAAACATGGCCATACACACATCGCCTAAGCTGCCTGTGCCAGAACCAGCTGCGTTCATTACATTTTCTTACAAACCGCTAAAGAGGCTTACCGTCAGAGCAACAGAAGTCAAACAGGACACTAGTAGCTCAATGCACATCGACGTCTGGACACGGAGCAGTGGCCATTGACCTGCCTTTATAGTCCGGGACACCAATCACAGCGGACACAATAATGCACATCCTGAAGGGGCACCTGGGTGCGGATTTGCCTTCCGCTAATTGGTGGAGATCGCTGAATCGTGATAGGTTGCCGGCCCTTTAAAAGTTGCCCATCCCGCCAAACATTACGCTTGCTGGCCAGACCCATTAGGTAAGTTTTTGTGGACACACATGGAATTGGCGCAGGGTGGGGTGCATATGTTGATGTTCTTGGAGAGCGCCGGAGACTGGTGTAGCGGCCGATATAGGGGTTTGTATTTTTGGGGACGACATATAGTGTAGTGTGTGGGTTAGGATACGGCATTTTTTGTGGGCCTTGACACTTTTGGTGAGATACATTGCTGTGTTTGTTTGCAGACAACATACAGGAGAATGGATGCATGACTGTAGACGGAACTGTGTCACTCATGTCGACTGGATCGATTTCTGCATACTGGTTGTGGCCAATGGAGACTGTGTTCAACGGGAATGGGATGACACAGGGCTTTGAGGTGTTGGGCGCCAGACATGGCATACATGTGTATTTAAAATGACACCTTCAAAAACCAATGACACCATGGGTAACCATCCGCAGTCATGTGCAATGTTGTTTGGTTCATGTAGCCTTCCTCAACCTTCCATATCGGGGTACGTCACATTCGTTATTCTTCTCATTTTTACTGTAATCAATTGACATTATGGGCTGTGTAATGGATTATGGGACCTGTTTGACCAACATTATTGGTGACACATGTCCCTTTCTAACTCACCTAGGTGCAGATGTGTGAATTTTGGGAGCTCCCATTGACGTTGATGTAGAGGAGGCCACTCTCAATCGCCGTGTGCCATGTTGTTTGGGGTGACTACTGGGTGTTTGCCGTCCTTGCTTCAGGGTTGTGTTTTGGCCCCACACAAGAGATGCCATCCTCTTGGCTATAGTGTGTAATGGAAAAGAGGTGTGGGTTGCTGAACCTGCTGACTTGCACACATTTTGTTCTATGTACTCATGTTGTGCTTTCTCATCTACAGGTGCTGATATTGAGGATGCAGAATATCCATGACCGCAATGTTATCGTGGCTCTTGCGTTGGTGGAAGAGTAAATGTGGTATCAGGATCGGTATGAAAGGTTGATGAGGCGCAGACAGCGGCGGATGTGGACCCGTGATTGGCTTCTGAGGCGGGAAACCCGGGGCCACATGCAGCTGTTGCGGGAGCTGGAGCTTAACTGTCCTGATGATTACCGAAACTATCTCCGTATGCCCGAGGACTGTTTCACCTTCCTATTGGAGCGTGTTGGGCCAATGATAGCGCGTCAGGACACTATAATGCGCCCATCAGTATCAGCTGCTGAGCGGTTGGCGATCACTTTGCGGTTCCTGGCTACAGGGCAGTCCATGACATCCCTCACATACGTGTCACGTGTCTCCCTGCCCCTGCTGAGCCGCCTGATCCCTGAAACGTGTTGGGCCATCTGGAGAGCTCTGCAGCCAGCCTACATGAAAATGCCATTAACCGCCGCAGAATGGCTGGAAGTGGGCCAAGGGTTTGAAACCCGGTGGAACTTCCCCAACTGTGGCGGGGCATTGGATGGTAAGCACGTGAGGATTACCAAACCTGCCCACTCTGGCTCTTTGTATTACAATTACAAAGGGTATTGTAGTATAATCCTCATGGCTGTAGTAGATGCCAACTATGAGTTCCTCTACGTGGATGTTGGAATGCCCGGTCGCAACTCAGATGGGGGTGTTTTGCCCTAAGCTCCTTGGCAACACTACTAGGGAATGGTGGGCTAAACTTACCCTCAAATGAGCACACGACCGAACATCTCAACTTTGCGTTTGTGGCGGATGAAGCATTCCCACTTCAGGAACACCTACTGCGGCCATATCCCCAGAGGGCCCTTACTTCTGAGAGACGCATTTTCAACTACCGGCTATCCCGGGCCCGCCGTGTAGTTGAAAATGCGTTTGGGATAATGGCCAATAGATTCCGGATTTTTCATACACCTATACATATGAAACCGGAGTCTATTGACGCGGTAGTGGTGGCCTGCTGTGTGCTACATAACTTCCTGCGTCGTAGGGATAGGGCATCATACACGCCAGGAGGTTATGTAGATAATGCCGACGCTACAACAGGGGAGCTCCGTCCAGGGTCTTGGCGTGATGAGGCCCATGTGATTGTGCCACTCCAGCCGCAGAGCCATGGCCGCACTCGGCAGGAGGCCAGGGACAGTAGAGACGCTTACTGCTCCTACTTCAATGGGTCTGGTGCAGTGAGCTGGCAGGACCAGGCCATATAATGTGGCTGGCTCTGGGAGTTGCTTTTTGTGTTTTCAATGAAGGTGACAGCAGGTTAGCTGCACCCCTTTAATGTTTGGTTGACCTTTTCCATTCTCTTTGTTTTCATTATGTGCATGAGTTTTCATTATGTAGTTATTTAGTTAGTTAGTTTAGGTTATTTTGGTATTTTTTCCATGCACAGTTTGCAATGTGTGGTGATTTGCTTATCCATTGAATTTGCCTGATTAATGTCACCTGCTCTTGAATTCTACAATGTTTTTACTTTATGTATATTTTGTTTGCACAAGACAAGGTCAAGATTCATGCAATATATTAAACCTTTTTCTGTTGGATCCAACATAATCTGTGTGAGCCTGATTACTTGGTGGAGGAGGGCAATGTGATGCAGGGTTGGGTGGGGGCCTGGGATGTCATAGCCACCTATTGGCTGGGATTGTGCACACAATATGTGTGGGTAGCCATGTTTTTCTGAAAGTCTTTTGCCCAACAGTGTTTGTGGCCATTGTGCGTACATGATCCTTTATTTTGTTGTAGGCAGAGGGTCCCCTGCACACAGCACATTGATGCAGGACATATTCTTGTCAGGTGTTTGCTAATACACTGTCACACAGATCTTTGACTTGGTGCCTTGGAAGCTGATCCACTACATTCACATCTGTCAGCACATATATTAAACCCCATTCAGCCTGTATACATACACATACTTCGCCACAGTTGTCACAGATTTTTGACAGAAAACGCACATACTGTCTTTTGTAAGACGCTAATGTGTGGCACACAAACGCACCTCAGTTCAATCTGCACACGCGGCTGTCACAAGCGCTGATCGTGCGTGACAAGGCAAACACTTGTACTACGCACACATAGCCCCGGACCGCTACTTTCATACACACGGGATATGTGACTGGCCACCGCTGTAGCGTGACCCATTACCATCGATTTGGATGCATTCGCCAGGCTCCGCCATGTCACAAGCGCTTATTCCGTGCCACACTCCGCTCACTAGTACGGCACGTCTCGGCCATCCGCCCTTTCCGTCGTGCCCAATCACAACTCCGTAGTGTTGGCCAATGGTTGTGGTTTGGGCGCGGCGTACAGGTCTGTGGCACGCCTATTTGTTTTACGTCCTGCCTTTGTTGCTCCCAGATCACTCTGTGGTGGCGGTGTGTAAAGCTGGTACGCTGAGCTACAGACGGCTACTTGCGACACCCGGCGATGTATGTAGCTGTAGATGTAGCGTAGCGTAGCGCACCTTGTGGCGGCGTGTATAGAGGGTGCGGTTCCCGTTGGTAACCGTTCGGCCGTGCTCGTGCACGTGAAGTAGCCGTTGGTATCCATCCTGTTGTGGCGGCGTGTAAAGGTACCTTTAAGGTACCTTTACACGCCGCTACAGCCGGGTGGAAACAACCGGGTAGATGAGAGAAATGTATCTTGCACCGCCAAATCCACCCGAGGTAGCGGCGTGTAAAGACGGTTGTTTCCACCCGTCACTTGCGGCACCTGTTTCAGAGCAGAGCTCTAAAACAGGTTGATTTCAACCCGATGGTAGCGGCCTGTAACGGCGTGTAAATAAGGAACAGGAGGGTTGTTTCGACACCTTGCTATCTACCTGGGGCGTGACACAGGCTCAGGGAAACCATCCCCCTTCAGCGATCATTGGAGGAAGCTCCTGCGTTACGATTGGTAGTCGCTGCATAGGGCGGCATATTTAAGGAGCTGATCAGTCACACTACACAATTGCTCGAGCGTCATGTCTTAGTCAGCCTCCTGCACTGGATGGCCAATCATGATGCTATTGCTTTGTCCTATCAGCGTACGAAATTCTCATAATCCACAATTCTGATATGCATATGTGTTGTCCCTGCTGCACCAGGTCCTCCCATATTACCTTCTGTTACGGCGTGTAAATGAGGTAAGGTGCTCTACACAAGGTAACTTGTGGCACCCGGCAGTGCATCGAGAGATAGATTCAACCTTCTGTAGTGCACCTTATAGCAGCGTGTAAAGGCGGTGTGGGTACCGTTTGTATCCGTTGTTACGTGCTCGTGCACGTGAAGCACCCGGTTGTTTCCACCTTGTTGTAGCGGCGTGTAAAGGTACCTTTAGTGATGGAGACAATTTTGACCTTTAAGTGAAGCTGCCTGTCACCTGTTTTGTAATATACAAAGATGGGCGCACACCTCTAATGGTGGGTGCTAGCATGAAAATATATATATACTTACTGAAGAGAAATTCTGCTGCACACCGACACTTCATGTTTTCAAAGGAAAAAGCCTATGGCTAACAAGTATTATTGCATTGTGTGAACAGGAACCAAGAACACATTGGAAAGCTACTGAAGCTATCTAAGAATAAATGTGAAAAATTAGTTAGAATGTAATGGCCATGACATCCGGAAGCCCAGTAACCGCTTTCAAGGTTTTTTCACTCTACTGGGTCCTAACTAAAAACCTCATGTCTGCAGTCTGGATGTGTGTATGGGATAATGCCCTATGTGCAATTAAAACCTGCTTATAAAGGAAATTTTCAGGACTGTGTAGGTTCTCATAGCAGCTACTGGGTGGGGGAGGGTGCTGCTCCAAAAATACTACATATAATATACAAAGATGGGCGCACACCTCTAATGGTGGGTGCTAGCATGAAAATATATATATACTTACTAAAGAGAAATTCTGCTGCACACCGACACTTCATGTTTTCAAGCCATAGGCTTTTTCCTTTGAAAACATGAAGTGTCGGTGTGCAGCAGAATTTCTCTTTAGTAAGTATATATATATTTTCATGCTAGCACCCACCATTAGAGGTGTGCGCCCATCTTTGTATATTATATGTAGTATTTTTGGAGCAGCACCCTCCCCCACCCAGTAGCTGCTATGAGCACCTACACAGTCCTGACAATTTCCTTTATAAGCAGGTTTTAATTGCACATAGGGCATTATCCCATACACACATCCAGACTGCAGACATGAGGTTTTTAGTTAGGACCCAGTAGAGTGAAAAAGCCTTGAAAGCGGTTACTGGGCTTCCGAATGTCATGGCCATTACATTCTAACTAATTTTTCACATTTATTCTTGTCACCTGTTTTGGGCATTATAAACAGTGTCGGTCACCTTTAAAATGATGCAGTTGGGGTTCCTGTAACTCTGCATACCTCTTAAAACAACCTTTAATGTGTTTCGTCCTATCTGTTTGGTGCAGCACACTTTGGTTAGAGCCTCTCAATTGCATGCCAAGACCACCTCGCTTCATGGAATATGCCACACTTTCCTGAGTGAAAGACAGCGATGTCATTCACAAGTCTTGCACCTGCACAGTGGTGTGCCTCACTGTGCCCTATCAGCCGCACAGTGCCCAAAGTCATGAGAGACCAAAGATTGGTGCCTGCGGAGTGGAATCTCGCGAGACTTTAAGCACTGTGTGACTTCAATAGAACACAGTGACCTGCCCGCGTCACTGCACAGGCGCGAGACTTGTGAATGATGTTGCTGTCATTCACATGCAGTCACTCAGGAGGGGGCGGGTTGTCAATAGAGTGGGACAGGTTTCCCATGGAGCAGGGCAAGTTTTCCATGGGGGCTGTGTTGGCATGCAGCTGGGTGGGTCTGACCGCAGGGAGCAACATTCCATATGACCCTTAACAACTAACTTATATACAGAGCAGGACACATTAAAAGTTGTTTTATGAGGTATGTAATGGCATGTCTTTGGGTATTAAGGGGTTACAGGAACCCCAATTACATCATGTTAAAGGTGGTGAGCAGGGTTTATAACCCCCAAAACAGGTGACAGATTCACTTTAATAACTAGGCCAAATTTTGGAAATCTGACCAGTGTCAATTTATGTGGTAATAACTCTGGAATTCTTCAATGAATGCCAGAGATTCTGAGTCTATTCTTTTGTGACTCTTTGTGCTTTACAGTAATGGTAAATTTAGGCTATTTTTTGCGTTTATTTGTGAAGATAACCAAATTTTGGTGAGAATTTTTAAAATGTCATCGTATTCAAATTTCAATATATATGGGCCTAAATATTGCAAACTCCCCAAAAGTGATGCCATTTTAAAAACTGCACCCCTCAAATGCTTCAAAATCGATGTCAGGAAATTTGTAACCCTTCAGGTGCTATACAAGAATTAATGCAAAATGGAATTAAAAAAAATAATTAATCAATTTCTCCTCTAAAATGTTGTTTTAGCCTAAATTTTTAACTTTTAAAAGGGATAGAATGAAAAATGGACCCCAAAATTTGTTACCAACCAAGCTGACACATCATATGTGGTCAGAAACCTCTATTTGGATAAATGGGAGATCTCAGAATAGAAGAAGCATCATTTGAATCTTGAAACACAAATTTGGCTAAAATTGATTTTGAGCACCATGCTGCATTTGCAGGGCCCCTAAGGTACCTAAACAGCAAAAAAATGCAAGTTACTGCATTTTGACAACTAGACCAATGAAGGAATTCATCTAGGGGTGTGTTCGGGATTTTAACCCATAGTTGCTTAACAGAACTTTTTAAAATGCGAATGTGAAAATGAAGATTACATTTTTTTCTGTTAAAATGTTGTTGTAGACCCAAATTTGTAATTTCCACAATGGATAAAAGGAGAAATTGGACCTCATAATTTGTTAGGCAATTTCTACTGGATACTCTATATGTGGTCAAAAATTGCTGTTTGGTCGCATGGCAGAGTTAAGAAAGGAAGAGCTGCCATTTGATTTTTAAAGTGTAAATTTGTTTGGAATATATTATGAATGCGATATCACATTTGAAGAGCCCCTGACATAACAAAACAGCAAAAAAATAATATAACACAAGTGACCCCAATTTGTAAACTAGACCCTTCAAGGAATTCATCTAGGGATGTACTGAGCGTTTTTTTTATCTTAGGCTGGCTTCACACTGCGTGTGTGATCCGATCTGTGGCTATCCGCTTGAGGCAGACAGCCGCAGACCGGATCAGCACACAGAACCGGAGGGCTAATTTGCCCTCCTGTCCGGTGTGCAGCCGCACGCAGCTACCGCCGCTGATAGGTCAGGACTACGAGCCGCGGTCCTGACCTATCAGCGGCGGCAGCTGCGTGCGGCTGCACACTGGACCGGAGGGCAAATTAGCCCTCAAGTTCTGTGTGCTGATCCGGTCCGCGGCTGTCTGCCTCAAACGGACGGCCACGGATCGGATCACACATGCAGTGTGAAGCCAGCCTTACAGGTGATTTATGAAACATTCTAAAACTAAGATGTGAAAAAATGTTTGTTTTTTTTAATACCATATTTTTCACTTTATAAAATGCACCCGATTATAAGACGCAGCCCAAATTTGGTGAAGGAAAAGAGAAAAAAAATATTTAATACTAAATGGGGTCCATCTTACAATCAGTATACATGTTCTCAATCCTGATACATGACACCCAATCTTGGTATATATATATCCCCCAACCTCGTACCATCCTGGTACATAGCCCCCCTATCCTTATATATATATCCCTCATCCTGGTATACATGATCCCCCATCCAGATACATGACATCCCCTATCCTTGTATATATATCCCCATCCTGTTATAGATGACTCCCCATCCTGGCACATGACCTCCCATCCTGTTATATATATCCCCCATCCTGGTACATGCCCCCCATCCACGACCCACCTTGGCATACTGAGGCGGGGGTTGCGGTTGTAGAGCGGAGGTAGTAGAGGCAGATTTTATGGGTCTACAGAGGCTGGGAGCAAATCTGCGGGACCGGACCTGCGGGGGGTGGCAGCAGTGGCGTACAGTGTGGGCCTTCATTTTCTATGTGCCTAGATTAATTCCTAAGGTGCAGCTAATTGCTAGAGCTTGAGACTTTGAGAATATGTCCGTGGAGGTGTCACATGCGCAGATGGAGATCTGCGACCGTTTTCTGGAAGTCTCAACCTCAAGCAACCAGTTGCAGCTTGAGAATGAATCCAGGTACATATTAAATGGTAGCCCCCACCGCAAGCCACTGCCGCAAACCTCCGCAGTTCTGATCCTGCGATCTTTCCCTACTCACCGTGAACCCTTAAAACCTGCTTCCAGCACCCCGTTCCAAATCTGCAACCCCCCTCAGTAAGATTTTTTTTTAAACACAAGATTCAGATTGTAAGACACCCCCCCCCGTTTTTACCCCAATTTGTGGGGCAATAAGTGTGTCTTATAATCCGAAAAATATAATGCCAGCCTAAGACCTATATATTGTGCCCAACTTGTGCTTTTGGCGACATGCACCTCATAAAATGTTAAGTGCGCTCTCACCGCTACAATAATGCCACACACATGTCTGCTTACAGCAGTATAGGCACAGTGGGAATTTGAAGGAGGGGGGCATTTACATTTTGGAGTGCTAACTTGCCTGGATGTTTTATGGGCAGTGGGAGTCATTGCTTTTACAGAGCCTTTGTACTACCAAAAATATGGAAACCCAATCCAGTGACAAATGACAAACTTGAGTAGGGCTGTTTTTTGCCGGATAAGTTAGAAGTTTATTGGTAACCTTTTTGCGGAACAGAATATTGTTTGATCACTACTAGCATAAGGCTGGGATCATATTCTTGTGTTCTACGCTGAGCAGTTACGTCAGGATTTCCATGTAAATCCCAGCAAATGCAATTCACATGAAACCTCGGATGAATCTTTTACTATAATGTGTCAGACAGAGACATTTTGGATTCCATTTGGCATTTGTTAAAGTGGTATTCATCCTTTTTACGCATGCCTAAAACTTAGGTCATCCACACGTGTGTTAAAAAGATGCCTACATTTATAGAACATAAACAAAATATGGATTTTGTACAGATGGAGTACAAAATGGCCTCATCTAAATCTTTATAGTGAGTATTTCAGTCACATGCTCTGTGTGAATCGTGGTTTTTCTGATATACATAGAAACCCTGACATAAATGCTCAGTGGAAAACGCAGGATATATGTGAAGTGAGCCTTTTTCTGATTTTTGATAGGTAGAATGATCAAATAGGCAGCAGTACAGAAAAAGATCTTATTTTTACTTTTGCGTAACCAGTATGGTATAAGTGATAAGACACTTTGATTCTTTGGGTTGGTACATTAAAATGATACCAGATTTATTTATTTTTTATGTTTTGCTGCTATCACAGAGTCAAATTTTTTTTAGAATAGTGTTTTCTCGCCATATTCTGACAACTATAACTTTTAAAATATTGATGAACAGAGCTGTATGAGCGCTTAATTTTTGCACGACGAGTTGAAGTTTTTTTGATACCATCTTATATACAGCATTCTTTATAACTTTTTAGTCAGATTTTTCAGATGCAGAATGAATAAAATCAAGAAATTCAGTTATTGTTTTTCTTTTTTTTTGTTTTGCGGTGTTCACCATGAGGTAAAAGTGAGAAGACCAATTTATTCTTAGGGTCAGTATGGTTACAGCGATACCAGATACAGCACTTTTATAGCTATTTTATGCTTTGCCCTTTTTAAACACCAATAACAAAAATAAATTTCACGATACCATGAGAGCTGTAACTATTTCATATTTTTGGTGAAAGAGCCATATTAGGGTTTTTTTGTGGGACCGTTTGCTGTCTTTATTTATACCATATTTTTTATTTATGACTTTTTGATTGCTTTTATTTAATTTTTTTGTGTGTCAGTATGGTGAAAAAGCTACATTTTTGTCATTTTTTTTGTTTTTTATTGTGTTGCCGTATGGAATAAATAACATGAGATTTTTATAGTTTGGGACATTCCAAATGCAGTAATAACAATTATGTGTACTTCTTTTTGTTTGTCTGTTTTAACACATAAGCTTCATTTTAGTGACTTGTTTTTTGCATAATTTAAACTTTTATTTAACTTTTTCACTTAGTTCCCCTGTGGGACATGAGTATTTTTTTAGTTTGATCACTGGTCTCAGCTTTAAGAGTACTCTTGAACTACAGTACAAGACAGATGTCAGTGATTCACTGACTTCCTTTTCAGTCACTGCCCATAGCAGAATCTAAGAGGCCATCGAACCATGGGGGTCATCAGATGCCCTCTGTGTACCATGGCAACAATCAGCAACCAAGATTATGATCATGGTGGGTACTGTCCTAAGATGGATAGCTCAGATAGTTCTATCTTACTATCCTCCCGAAAAAAGCTAGATACACAGCTCAGATAGTCCTGTCTTACTGTCCTGCTGAAAAAAGCTAGATAGATAGCTCAGATGATTCTATCTTACTGTCCTCCCGAAAAAAGCTAGATAGATAGCTCAGATAGTTCTACCTTACTGTCCTCTCAAAAAAAGCTAGCTAGATAGCTCAGATAATTCTATGTTACTGTCCTCCCAAAAAAAGCTAGATATATAGCTCAGATAGTTCTATCTTACTGTCCAGCTGAAAAATGCTAGATAGATAGCTCAGATAGTTCCATCTTAGATAGCTTTGTTGTGATTAACAGTGGTATGTAAGGGGTAATCAGCCCAGACATGTCCCATAACTGGTTGGGACTGATGCCTGCAGGTGTCAGCTGTCATGCACAATTGTCACTAGTGTTATTTTTAACGGAGGCACTATTTAATTATTCCCGATTTCCATTCTAAAACAACGATAAGAGAATAAGGCACCTTACTTACTGCCATTTTTCTGCGTATTGGCTCAAGTTAAAATATAAATATACACCATTGTTTGTTACCAGCAGAAAATAAACTCACATCAGTATTAGTGACAAAAATGATGGTATTACTGGTCATCACATGGCTCTATAACTTTTATAACCAAAAAGAAACAGAAACCTTGCCATTGTAACAACCGTATGGAAGATGAAAACTGCCATGTGAACTATTACGACTTGAATTCAATAAAAATTAATTCCTATAAATGAGCACATGAAGTAGAAAAAGTTTCCAAATGAATTCTTGCTGTGTGCTACAAACAGTGGAAGACATTTACTGTCCTAAAATGCACCAGAATTCTGTTCTAATTTGCGGAGCAAATATTTTTGTCGTGCATTGCACAATATTTCGTTTGTGTTTGAGATACTTTCCGTGTCAAAGGGGAGTGATATATCACAAAGGTTTTGGTTATTTAGAAGAGAGGTGTAGCCCAATATGCGACACTGAGAGCCAATATTTTAGTGCATCTGTAAAAAATAAACCTTATATAGATTGTTGGATTATATATATGTGTGTGCATGCATGTATAACTATTTAGATATATATAATTATTATATTTTTAACTGCTTATGACATATCATGCCATGATGTTTGGTTGACACAGTAAAAGGATGTTATAATATTTTGACCAATTTGAATATAATAAAGAACAGAGGTTGAACAAAATAATTTTTTTTTCTTCAAATGACTATTTTTACATCCTAAAAACCCATAAATCTTCTTCGAAATACATTCTATTCCAACTGATATTGTACAATTGACAAAATCACTGATCAAGTTGTTGCACATAACCGATGACTACTGGTATCCCTTAGATTCTATATTTCTGGATTAATTGTCATTTCTATAGAAAATGTATAGACATTAATTCCACAACTTCTCAATTAAACTTGTGATATCCTTTCGCCAATAACTTAAACCCATAATTTGTTTATCTTAAAAACTAATTAATTAAAGGATTCAAAGTACCGTATTACCTCCATGATAAAATCCAGATTGTATTTGAAGGACCCGGGGTAAGGTTTTGGGATCCAGGGACTGAACGAAAGCCTGAAGCGTAGTTGTCATCATCTAAGGCAAGACATACAATCAGCTAGACGTCTTCACAGAGATGTAACAAAGGTGAATAGCACAATAACCAGCTATAGAGTTAAGGTTTGGTTTTTAGAGATGAAGACAGGAAGAGGTTTGTGTGTCAGAAACTGATGTATAGTTCCTGTTCTTGTGCACCTCAAACAAAGAAATGAGTTCAACCAACAGCATCATTGTTAGCATTCGTTATATGTCTAGTTAAAAAAACTTTGAGTTAAGGAGCATCTTGAGTTCCTGCAATATGCTGCCATGGTGAAAGCTGGGGTACAATTGTGATTATATGCTGCCATGGTGAAAGCTAGGGTACAATAGTGATTATACACTGCCGTGGTGAAAGCTGGGGTACAATAGTGATTATATGCTGCCATGGTGAAAGCTGGGGTACAATAGTGAATATACGCTGCCATGGTGAAAGCTCGTTACAATAGTGATAATACACTGCCATGGTGAAAGCTGGGGTACAATAGTGATTATACACTTCCATGGTGAAAGCTGGGGTACAATAGTGATTATTCACTGCCATGGTGAAAGCTCGTTACAATAGTGATAATGCACTGCCATTGTGAAAGCTGGGTTAAATAGTGATTATACACTGCCATGGTGAAAGCTGGGGTGCAATAGTGATTACACGCTGCCATGGTGAAGGATTGGGTGCAATGGTGATTATACGCTGCCATGGTGAAGGCTTGGGTGCAATAGTGATTATACACTGTCATGGTGAAAGGTCATTACAATAGTGATTATATGCAGCCATGGTGAATGCTGGGGTAAAATAGTGATTATACACTGCCATAGTAAAAGCTGTGGTGCAATAGTGATTATACACTGCCATGGTGAAAGCTGGGGTACAATAGAGACAATACGCTGCCATGGTGAAAGCTGTGGTGCTATAGTGATTATATGCTGCCATGGTGAAAGCTGGGATGCAATAGTGATTATAGGCTGCCATGGTGAAAGCTGGGGTACAATAGTCATTATACACCGCCATGGTGAAAGCAGGGATGCAATAGTGATTATACACTGCCATGGTGAAAGCTGGGGTACAATAGAGATTATACGCTGCAATGGTGAAAGCTGGGGTACAATAGTGATTATATGCTGCCATGGTGAAAGTTGGGGTGCAATAGTGATTATACAGTGCCATAGTGAAAGCTGGGGTACAATAGTGATTATATGCTGCCATGGTGAAAGCTGGGGTCCAATAGTGATTATACACTGCCATGGTGAAAGCCGAGAATGTGTAATATGAGAAAGGTAGTATGCAAAAAGCAAAGGATCAAACTTTAAATTAATTATAAATAGTTTATTAATTAATCCATTAACAAAATATACCACACGTACATGAAAACAATTAGAAAGCCACAAGGCTTTGGAATGATTTGTTCACTAATCTATAATAAAACGTCAGTCCACCCAGTCTCCAAATACAAGTGGCCCACTAATACTAAAATAATAATGATCACATGGATAGAATAAAGTGCTGGTGTTTTATGAACAAATATTAACATCACCACAAATATAGTACAGCTATGATAACAAATGTTCCAGAGACATGTTCAAATCATGTGGTAAGATGTATCACGCCAATAGGTAACTAAATTAAGCACCCAATGTGAAATATTAAATATATAGAGAACATGATTAAAAAGCACCCAAAAAACAATGTTGGTAGCATACTATCAGCAAAGCAAGGAGATGTGGAAGATCAAGTGATAAGCAATAAGAGACCTGTATAGAAAATAGTAAGGCAAATAGGGGCATAAAAACTACACACGTACCACCACTGGATGTGTGGCTTCATTAGGGTCTTAAATAAAATATTAAATGGCTAAAGACATATACAGAAATAATAATAAGTACATTATTACAAGTCATGGGGAGCAACATTGGTAGAGCAGTGGTTTTTGTTCACTAAGAATAGAAGCATTATCAATAAAGTTAGTTGATGATACACAGTGTACATGTGCATTCCGGAAATGTGGGCACTGGGCAGGTTAGACATCCTCAATAGTGCACATTTGTCAGGTTAGTAATATATATTTTGAGACTTGCACAGATGGACACTGTAGCAAATATGTATCTCAGAGACTGGACACTAGACCAGTGAGGGGGTTAAATACCGTGCCCATCCAGGAGAGGTCAGGACCTGATACAAACACACACAAACCTAGCAGTCACACTGACTCTAGTCTCCCCAGGGAGCCATGATGGGAAAAGCAGAGGGTGACAAAAATCACACACATAGAAAGCTTCAAAGGAAAGGTCATAGATAAGGGAGAGGAACCATCTCCAATAGTGATCAAAGAGACCCACAGATGGGAAGCAAAACCAGGACACTTAGTTAGAAGACAAAGACATTTTTAAAACATAATCTATGCATGGCTAAATGAGTGAGCATCCAATCATAGGCCAAGAATTAGAATGTTAAACTAGAAGGCCGGTCTAGGATCTGACCCCCCCGGCTGGGTCTATATCTGGGCTCACACAGCGACAGAGTCGTGTCACAGTGATGGGTCAGTGGAAGCTGCTGTGATCATCATTCCAAAACTCCACTCTCCCCATCGGGCAACGGAAGCTAAGTTTAGTTTTCTGTAAGTTTCTCCTTTTTATTTCATTGTTTGCATATGTGTATGTCATTGTATTATTTCTATTTTTATATCTTTTCTGTAAGCACTGTACCTTTTATATTAAAGCTTAAAACTTTAATAAGCTGAAACCTTGTATGTTCTAAAAGGATTCATAGCCCTAAGAAGTGTGTGATCCTGGTGATTGGCTGACAGTATTATTTCAGGGACTTACCCCCTGTATGTTGGTAAGTGGTGGCAGCGTGTGTGAAGAGGGGTGCACAGTGTTAGTCGGGGTGTGATTGATGCTCCTTTTCAGCATAGGACAGAGGTCGAGTGCTGGATTGAGTGAGAGGAGATAGATTAACCCTTGCAGGTGCAACCCCAAGTCACGTGCTGAGAAGTGGGAACGTGACAGACACCTTATGTAAGCATTTATGCACAAGCGCATGTCAGAACGGGTATATTGTTACCTTCAAAATTCATTATGACGATCCAAAGTTGATTTATGATAAATAGTGAACAAGCGTGGGCTGTAAGTATGAGCAGTGTTACTTTTTGCCTGTGATTGAACATGTCTATAGAACATTCATTATTATAGTGAACAAGCTTTGTGGTGGTGTTCATATTTGCGGTTCACTTCCCATTGATTTAATACCCCTTTCAAACTGCATCTAAGCTAGAATTCAAGTACTTTATTCAATCCGTGTGGTCAGAGTTATTATTGGGCCTTCTGTATTTGGTAGACAGGGTAGATTGAATTTTTATCTTATCCTTTTGTCCGAATCATTCTATAATCTCAGGACTTTTTAATTGTTTTTAGGGTGCCTTCACATTTGCGTTCTGAACGCAGCGCACCGAACGCAGCAATACGCTTGTGCACATGCGTTCCTATGTTTCACATGGGAACGCATGTGCCTGCGTATGGCTGCGTTTGGCCACATTTGCGTTCGGATGCGCATAATTTATGCGCTCTCCGACCGCACTCCAAACTCAACATGTTGCATTTTTTGTGCGTTCGCGGGCGCTTGTTTTATCCGCAAGCACACAATAAATGCATGGATCTCAATGGATCCACATCGTCCTCCGCATGACAGAGCAGGAGAACGCTGCGTATCTCATTGAAATCTCTCCCGGTGGCCACCTGAAGATCAGCTACAGCTGTCACTGCTATCTCGCCGGTGTCAGCGAGGAGAGCGGGGAGAAACAGCTGATCTGACAGCTGTTTAAATCTCCCGTGCTGACACCGAATAGGTGATGTTGGCGCGGGAGATTTGAAGCAGCGATCAGATCAGCTTTTTCTCCCTGCTGACACTGGTGGGAGATCAGCTGTGGCCGGGAGGAGGAGATCTCTGCCGCTGATCTCCTCGTCCCGGCCTCCCCCGAGACAGCTGATTAGCTGCCCGGGCACCATACTAATCTGAACGCAGCGGAGAATCTCATACATAAGAATGTGTGTGGCACCCCAGGGGTTAATGTGCCACAGTAACATCACACGGGTTCCCTCCCCACAACACACTTACTTACACTAGCACCTCTGGGCCAGGAGGGGGAGCTAAACCAGCTCCCTTATATACTCCAGGTCAAGAGGAAGTAGTTAGTTCAGTACGTAGCAGTACTGTGAAGAGTCCAGTTCCTGGGAGAATTGAGAGAGGCTGTAGTGTAAAGGAGCTGCACCAGGCTTCTACAGCCTGCTCATCGATTCCAGGCCTAGCCAGGGTCTGAGAAAAGGAGAACTAAAAGACAGAGAAACACATCTGAGAGCTTGAGTGCCATCACCACTCGCCCCAGAGGAGCGCACAGAACAGACACCGGATCCGAGACTGTGACTGACACACAGCACAGTAAATCCAGGAATAGTGGAGTTTCTAAATCAACACTGTACCAGTGCAAAGCAACATGGCGGGGTCAGCACCACGCAGAAGACTCAAGTTGCCTAGCCAAGGGGTACCAGAAAGGAGAGAGAGAGAGTGAGACAGTGCCAGCAGCAGGGCCACACACACACAGCGCAGCACGAGGAAGCTGAGGACCCGGACAGGGTGGGAGCAACCCGGCCCCAATACAGACTCCGTGGACAATCTGCTACAACAACTGCAGTAAAGCTTTGGAAAGCTATAGAAATGTAAGTGTGTGTTCCTTCAACTCGTCTCCACTATCCATCCCTCACTATCACATCCACCATAGACTAGAACAACCACTGCCCGCCTCTACCTACAGAGAGCAGTTCCATCTAAGCTGCCTAACATCATCCCCGGAGGTTCTGCAGCAGCGGTGGTCTCAATACTGACCACACACCGTGGGTGGCGTCACGACAAACTATAATCCCCTGTAAATATTCCCATTTTACTTGCCAGGGCCCGGGACACAGTCCGGACCAGGACCTCCGTGACATCCTCAACAGCAAACCCGGTCCGGTACCGAGTACCCCGTCCCAGTGGGCTCGACAACCTGGCGTCACAAACAGGATCTAACGTGCCCATAAAACGGGCATTGTGTACTGTGATTAACGTAAAAACTGTTTTTGAACTGCGTCATACGAACTGTGTCTTTGAGAATCCACCAATTTACAACACCGGCGCGCGGGAAAGAAAGGGGGCAGTACCCTGCAGTGGCGCGAATCCAGCCTCCTCCCTGGTGCTGACGACATCCGGCGGGGAAGAAGATCCCTGGTGCACCGCGGAACCTCCAAGAGACATCCGGACAGAAGTGGAAGACAGGAGTGCAAACGTTAACTAAGGGGGCACAAGATGTCGCAGCCGGACACTGTAGAGCATCTAGTAGCTGGATTGAAAGCAACATTTGAATCTGCTGATGATACCCGGGCTAAGATAAGGTTCTTTGCATGTCACCAGAAGCCTAAAGAGAGTGCCAGAGAGTATGCCTTGAATCTGCAGGAAGCACTCGAAGTCCTTAAACTGACAGAACCTGCTTTAGCCCTGGGAGCTGATAAAATGCTACTTGACCAATTCATAGAGGGCCTCCTATCCCCTTCCCACAGAGGGCAGCTGAGTATGATACTTCTTCAGAACCCTAACATGACATTTGCTGAGTTGAAAGATAGACCCATCCGTCTGCAGCAGCTAGAAGAGCCCCAGGATCTAACATCTATACCGGACCCTGCAGCAGCACCTCAGCAACCGGCAGCGCCAGGGACATCTGCTATGTCAGCAACTGCTGCTGAAACTAGGGAACCAATCTCTAATAAGGCCCTCAATCAAAAGCTAGATGCCCTGACAGACACCGTTATCTCAATGGCCAAAGTCATCATGGAGCTGCATGGATCCAAGCCTGCACCCAAGATCGAGTTGGCGACCAGCAGATAGGATGTCCCGTGGATGAGGCCCAGAAAATATCAAGTGACGAGAGGACGATCCAGCGATCGCTATCAACCAGATGGACAGCCCATTTGCCGCCGTTGCCAGAAACCAGGTCACCTTGCCCGAGAGTGTGCTTTAAACGACGATTCTCTGGGCAGGCGGGCCGCTCCTCAGGTATGAACGCTACAGGTCCTTCAGCCTGGTATGACAGATTTGTGGGAGGACAGCCGGTGAACCCTATCGTGTTGGATGGCATTTCCTTTAGTGCCTTGCTGGATACCGGGTCCCAGGTAACATCAATTCCACATGTTCTATATAAAAGGTACTGGGCTGATTCAGACATTACTAGTGCTCCAATTGACTTTACAATGGACATATGGGCTAGTAATGGACAAGTAATACCACAGGTTGGGTTCAGAGAAATGACCATTCAGATTGGGAAGGTAGAATTGCAGAACCAGGGTATTATAATCGTAGATGTTAACCGGCGAGAATGTGAACCAGTGATGCTGCTAGGAATGAATGTAATTGAGAAATGTTTTTTCCGAAGTGATAAGTGTTTTGCAGCAAATCGCCAAGGCTGCCGGGACCGGACAACAGAGGCTTCTGCACAAAGAGATCAAAGCCCTGATGATGAAACAGCAGGTAGAAATATCCGGAGGTGAGATCGGCAGTGTACGAGTAAGTGATCCAATACCCATTGTAATACCTCCCAAAACTGAAATGTTGGTCTGGTGTAGAGCCGCAATAGGCATTAAAGGGCAAGACTATCAAGCCCTGGTAGAACCCGTGTACTCAGACGGTAGACCTACTATAGTCACAGCTAGAGGAGTGGTTGAGGTACACCGGGGAAGAGTGCCATTACGTCTATTAAACTGCGGAGAGGATGAGATCACATTACCAAAGTATGCTACCATGGCTAAGCTGTACACGGTTGATAACAATAACATCACAGCTGTCGAGCTCTTGGACCCAAGTCAGGTGGATGACAATGGCTCAGGGGAAAAACAAAAGTTGCATGTAGATACCAGTTCTACACCTCCCCATCACAAGCATGGAGTATACCGGGTAGTGAAAGAATATGAGCAAATATTCAGCAAACACCCGTTAGACTTTGGGCAAATTTAAGGGGTAGTGCACACTATACCCACAGGTAACCATCAGTCTATAAAAGAGAGGTATAGACCATTACTACCCACTCACTACCAAACCACCAAAGACATGCTCAAAGAAATGAAAACTGCAGGGGTAATAAGAGACAATTGTAGCCCCTGGGCAGCACCTCTAGTGTTCGTTAAAAAGAAGGACGGGACCATGAGAATGTGCGTAGATTACCGGCAGATTAATCGCATCACACATAAGGACGCATACCCATTACCTAGGATTGAGTAGTCATTAGCTGCATTAAAATCTGCTAACTACTTTTCCACTCTTGATCTGACTAGTGGGTACTGGCAGGTTCCTGTGGCCGAGGCCGACAAGGAGAAGACAGCATTTACTATGCCGATGGACCTCTGTGAGTTCAATTGTATGCCGTTCGGACTCTGCAACGCACCCGGGTCCTTCCAACGCCTGATGGAGAGCTGGCTAGGCTATAAGAACTTTGAAACTGTCCTCCTGTACCTAGATGACATCATAGTCTACTCCAAGACGTATGAGCAACATCTACAAGACCTGGCAGAAGTGTTCGAAGCCTTATCCGGATACGGCATGAAAATCAAGCCATCCAAATGCCACCTTCTCAAGTTAAAGGTACAGTACCTGGGACATGTCGTGAGTTCAGAGGGAGTAACACCGGATCCTGAGAAATTCACAGTGATAAGGGATTGGCCGAGATTTACAAACCTGAAAGTAGTGAGGCAATTCCTGGGCCTGGTAGGCTATTATAGAAGATTTATTAGTGGATTCACGAAGCTAGCAGCTCCCCTGCAAGACATCCTGGTAGGACAGTCAAGAAAGTCTGCAACCCGTAATCCTCCTTTCCAGTGGAGTGAAGAGAAAGAAGACTCCTTCAACAAGCTGAAATGTGCACTGACGGGAGAAGAGGTTCTGGCATACCCTGATTACCATCAACCATTCATTCTATACACGGATGGCAGCAACGTTGGACTAGGAGCAGTGTTATCACAGAAGCAGGGAGGCAAAGAAAGAGTTATTGCCTTTGCAAGCAGGAAGCTCCGGCCTACAGAAAGAAATCCCGAGAACTACAGCTCCTTCAAGTTAGAACTACTGGCAGTAGTTTGGGCTGTAAGGGAACGTTTCAAGCACTACTTGGCAGCTGCAGAATTCACCATCTACACGGATAACAACCCGTTGACTCATCTGGATTCAGCAAAATTAGGTGCATTGGAGCAGCGATGGATAGCCTGGCTGTCTAACTACAATTTTGTCATCAAATATAGGGCAGGTAGCAAGAATGGGAACGCAGATGCCTTATCCCAGATGCCACACCTGAAAGACGTGGAAGAGGAATCGGAAAAGTTGGAAGAGATTGAACTACCGGCCTTTCATCGTTCAAAGGTAGAAATTTATAAACCCGGCATCTACCAAAGAGAACAAAAGGCAAATCTCAACCCGTTAGCACACCATGGATGGGCTGATACCCAAGATACTGATCCAGCTGTGAAGCTAGTGAAAGAACTGCTTACACAACCAGGGGCGTACCCTAATCAGAATGCCCCTGCTGAGACCCAACAGCTCTGGAAAGAGAGAGGCAAGTTGTTCATGTATCAAGGGAAGCTCTGCAGAAGGCATACCAATCGCAAAACACATGAACTGGTCTGGCAGATAATTGTACCCAAGCAAGACATCAGAATGGTCTTAGAAGCCTACCACGATGGTGCAGGTCATTTCGGATGGAAGAAGTTGGAAGCAATCCTGAGAGAGATTCTATTGGGTTGGCATGAGAAGGTCAATTGAACTTTGGTGTAGAAGATGTGCCGCATGTAACCTCAGAAGGAAAGATCCACAGAGAGCTCCAGTCCATAGTAACCAAGCAACCACTTGAACTAGTCGCATTACACCACATCAAGTTGTCACCAAGCCGGTCAGGCTATGTCTATGCCTTAACCATCGTGGACCATTATTCACGCTTCTTAGTGGTAGTACCCGTCAAAGACTGACAGCGAAGACGGCAGCAAAAGCATTCCAGACACATTTCTGTAGACCGCATGGTTACCCAGAACAAGTCCTTGCAGACCAAGGTCCAGCTTTTGAATCAGAGATTTTCAAGGAATTTTGCAATATGTACGGTTGTAAGAAGATCCGCACAACAACGTACCATCCCCAAACAAATGGCTTATGTGAAAAGATGAACCATATTGTAATCGACCTGTTGAAGACATTACCAGAGTCTGAAAGAAATCAGTGGCCAGATAAATTACCCGATTTGGTAGACTTATACAACCATGTTCCAGTGAGTTCTACAAACTGCTCTCCAGCCTACCTTATGCGTGCAAGACCCGGTAAGCAACCAATTGATTAGAAATGGGAATCGTAAAACCAGACGCTGAAGTAGAAGAATCAGATTGGGATACCCTATGTCGACAACAGTATCATCAAGTACAAGAGTGCGTAAAGAGAAATCTTCAGCAAGCTAGAGCAAGACAAGAGAAAACCTTTAACCAACATGCTCGGGCAACGCCATTACAACCTGGTGAACAAGTTCTCAAGAGAAAGAGACGCTCTAACAAATTGGATAATCAGTGGGAAACCACCCCATACACAGTCTTACTATCTAACCTAGACAATGCTAAAACGTGCCTAATAAGTAAAGATGAGGGAAGAACTTCAGCAATTGTATCCCGAGATCAGCTCAAACTGTGTCCTGAAACCCTGAAGACACCTGAAGGAACAGAACCCTTACAGGTCCAACCTGTCAAAGAGAAAGAAGAAGAAGTATTCCATACGGTACTAGGAGATTTCCCCAAAACATGGCCAAATTACTACGGAACCGTTGTATTACCAATGATTGCATTCCCTTCAATGGTGGAACCAACATTAGAACCCGTGTTACCAGAAGAAGACCCAAGACTTGAAGAACTGGAAGTAGAACCCGTAGAGGAAGAACAAATTCCTGGTCCTAGCGAACTTGCCAGACCTGCAGTCAGGTCCTCATCTGACTTAATACCAAACACTACAAGTAGGTACATACGCACTAACACCAGTAGTCCACATGCAAGTAATTTACCCGTTTACGCAGATCAGAGCGTAGTACCCAAGGTCAGTTACCTTCTAGGTACAAAGAGTAAAATGTAAAATTAAATGTCCAATGTAAATATTTTTGTTTAAATGTGAATTGAACCCGGTGGACAAATGTACATAGTTATTGCAATGTTAAAAAGCCCAGTACCTACAGATAACCTGTAAACGTGAGATAAATGCACATAAGGTCTTATCCTTTTTACCAAGGGTTATAACGGTGTATATCAGTAACTGCTCACCTGGCTCGGTTGTGTCACCCACAACCGATATAATCGCCTGTAAGATGGCTTGTAGAATGGCTGCTGCAGGGCCGCACCTTCACGATAACCGTGGAAACAGGAATGCTGTAATGGGACAAAATGCCGGAATGCCCACGCTGCCACCAGGAATCACCAGGAAACGAAGAGTTAACTGGGCAGATTTTTCTTTTCTTTTTTCTTTTATTCTATTAATGCGTTTCAGAGCCTCTATCCGAGCTCCTTCCTCAGGGAACACCCCTGAGGAAGGAGCTCGGATAGAGGCTCTGAAACGCGTGGATAGAATAAAAGAAAAAAGAAAAGAAAAATCTGCCCAGTTAACTCTTCGTTTCCTGGTGATTCCTGGTGGCAGCGCGGGCATTCCGGCATTTTGGCCCATTACAGCTGTACCTACAGAGATTATCCTGTATGAACTTTGAACTTTTCTTGTTTGCTTATGGACCATATATACCACGGACTGGTTGTGGTAAGAACTCTCTTGTATATATTTATCAGCCCGGAGGCAATAGACTAAATTTCCGGAAAGACTGCTTTTTGAATTTTTGGACTTTTTTTCAAATTTCAGTGATTTTTGTACTTTTACTTTTAAGTCTCTGTAACTATTAATTGTGTTAATTGTTTGGTTACTTGTTTTTCCACAGTCCCGGAGTACTGTCTTTAACTAAGGGGAAATGTGGCACCCCAGGGGTTAATGTGCCACAGTAACATCACACAGGTTCCCTCCCCACAACACACTTACCCACACTAGCACCTCTGGGCCAAGAGGGGGAGCTAAACCAGCTCCCTTATATACTCCAGGTCAAGAGGAAGTAGTTAGTTCAGTACTTAGCAGTACTGTGAAGAGTCCAGTTCCTGGGAGAACTGAGAGAGGCTGTAGTGTAAAGGAGCTGCACCAGGCTTCTCTACAGCCCGCTCATCAATTCCAGGCCTAGCCAGGGTCTGAGGAAAGGAGAACTAAAGGACAGAGAAACACATCTGGGAGCTTGAGTGCCATCACCACTCGCCCCAGAGGAGTGCACAGAACGGACACCGGATCCGAGACTGTGACTGACACACAGCACAGTAAGTCCAGGAATAGTGGAGTTTCTAAATCAACACTGTATCAGTGCAAAGCAACACGGCAGGGTCAGCACCACACAGAAGACTCAAGTTGCCTAGCCAAGGGGTACCAGAAAGGAGAGAGAGTGAGACAGTGCCAGCAGCTCAGCTAGAAGCAGCAGCAGGGCCACACACACACACACAGCACAGCACGAGGAAGCTGAGGACCCGCACAGGGTGGGAGCAACCCGGCCCCAATACAGACTCCGTGGACAATCTGCTACAACTGCAGTAAAGCTTTGGAAAACTACAGAAATGTGAGTGTGTGTTCCTTCAACCTGTCTCCACTATCCATCCCTCACTATCACATCCACCATAGACTATAACAACCACTGCCCCGGGGAGCCCGCCTCTACCTACAGAGAGCAGTTCCATCTAAGCTGCCTAACATCATCCCCGGAGGTACTGCAGCAGCGGTGGTCCCAATACTAACCACACACCGTGGGTGGCGTCACGAGTAACTATAATCCCCTGTAAATATTCCCCTTTTACTTGCCAGGGCCCGGGACACGGTCCGGACCAGGACCTCCGTGACATCCCCAGCAGCAAACCCGGTCCGGTACCGAGTACCCCGTCCCAGTGGGCTCGATATGTGCTGCTTTGCACTGCGTTTGCGTCTGCATGCCCTGCGCATGCAGACACAAACGCAAGTGTGAAGCTAGCCTTATATGTTTTTTTTGGCTAGTGTGTTAATTAATAAACTATAATTCATTTTAAAGGTTGATCTCTTGCTTTTTACATACTGTCTTTTCTGACTTTAAACAATATTTTCATTGCTAGTTACTTTCAAAAATTAATAATGTGATTGTATACTTTTATTTGCTGCTAAAGTGTAGTAATTGTCAAGTTTGATAGCAAATAAGTGAAATCTACTATATCAATATACCAGTAATGCCCCACAAAAGGGACAAATACCATCAAATTATAATTATATATTATAACTACATAGTGACCAAATAGTGCTTTTGTGCTTATAATGAAAAATAAAAGCTGTACTAAGACCAATATTATGAACACACATTGACCATGAGCATCCAACTAGTAGGAGCGTCCATCAATACATACACTTGTATTGAGCAAGACTATGCCCACTAGTCGGGGGCTCTGGTTGAGAATATGCACACTGCATAATTGCGGTCCGTTCCCAGTTTAGAAGCCTCAAATTATAGAGTGACTTCAGAATTATCAGTTTACACAGGACAACCCCTTTAACCCTAAACATACCCTGCAGCTCCAACGGTAATCTGTCAATGCTGCCCGAATCTGCTACATTCAGAACTCACACTGAGAACACACTGATGGCACAGAGAGTGGTGGCTATGAGAGTAGTGACATCAGTTATCTCACAGCTGGGATACCCATTACTCCAGCTGTGACCTCAGGTTAACTCACTGATGCCACTGCTTTCACAACTGCAGCTCCCTGTGCCGTCAGTGTGTGCAAGAGCTCATGGGGAGTGGTCACTTTAATGTCACCACTCTGTGTGACCTCTGGATGTAACAGAGTCGGGGATCATCAAGGGACCTCGTTCTGGATTACTTTCAGAGCTGCAAAGATATGTTTGGGGTTAGTATATAGGTAAAATAGGGTGTATGTGTTTTTTCTTTAAAATAAAGGATTTATCTCTGTGTCTGTGTTTTTTAACTATTTACTTACAGGATTGGTAATGTGAGCGTCTCATAGAGACTTATACATCACCAATCCAGGCTTGATGTTGTGGAGCCCCTCGGGACAGGGCACTCGGTGCCGGACCGGGGTGCTGCTGGGGGATGTCACGGTGGTCCTGGTCCGGACCGTGTCCTGGGCCCGCACAATAAAATGGGGGGTTATTTACAGGGGATTTGTCACTCGTGACGCCACCCACTATATGCGGCCAGTAATGGGGGCCGCCGCTGCTGCAGAACCTCCGGGGATGATGGGTTAGCAGCTGGGATGGAATAGTTCCTGTGGGCAGAACTGGTTTCCCCGGGGCAGTGGTAGAGGTAGTTAAAGTCTGTGAGGATGTTATTGATGCTGCAGGAGAGTAGGGGTAGCAGTAGAGAGGATAAGAGTAGAGGCAATGGCAGTCTATGAGGGCAAGTGGGGCTTCAGCATAAAGATGACACACACACTCACGGTTTCTGTTGTTCTTCAAGTCTTTACTGGCAGATGGTATTACACAGTATTGTCCACGGAGTCTGTACCAGGTTGCTCTCACCCTGACCGGGTCCTTGGCTTCCTACTTAAACGCTGTGTGTGGCCCTGCTGCTGCTTGTAGCTGTACTGCTGGCCCTGTATCTGCTCACGGGTACCAATATGCTGGGCAACTTGAGTCCTCTGTGTCACTGACTCCTTCGTGTTGCTTTGCTATGGTGTGGTGAAGATGGTGGACCTTCACTATGCCGGTGTTTACTGTCCTGTCTGTCTCAGGCACAGCCTCGGATCCGGTATCCGTCTTAAGCGTCTCCCCGGGATCAAGCTTTTGGGGTAACTCTTTATCCCGGGTATGTTCCTCTGTTAATCTGTCTCCTTTCCTCAGACCTCTCAGGACCTCCACTGCTACTTGGCTCAGCTCCTGAGGTAAACTGACTAACTGTCACTCTTGTTTTGTGGTAAACAACTTTAGCTCCTCCCACTAGTGCAGGTGCCAGCTAAGCTCCTCCCACTTTATAGTGTAGTGTTGTGTGGGGATTAAACCTGTGTTGTTTCTGTGGCATATTAACCCTTGGGGTGCCACAATGTCAGTTGTCAATTCACAGCTGACATTAACCATTATATTACCATGATTCCCACCATATCAGGGAAATTGGGAAGAGCTGGATAAAATGCCAGTAATGGCGCATCTAATGAAGGTGCTATTTATGGGGTGGCTGCAGACTGCTAGTCTGCTAGCCTGATGGGGGCAATAACCATGGATCTCCCAGGTTGAGAACACCAACTCCCATGTGCTTTATTTTGGTATGAAAATTGGGGGGAGCCCTACTTATTTAAATGATTTAAAAAAAGCTGTGTGGGGTACAAAAAATGTGCTGAAAAACTCGACTTATACTCGAGTATATACGGTACATAGTAATAATGCCCTCTAATACTAGTCTCCATAAAAGCGATAATGCCCTGAGTAGAGATGAGCCACCACCCTGATGTTCGTGTTCGATTCGCCGAATCGACGGGGTGTTCGACGAATGTTCGTCGAATATCCCGGAACACGAAAAACCAGGATTGTGGGGCTGTTTCACTTCCACAATGTATATACATACATTGTGGAAGTGAAATAAAGTCAAATAAAGTGTTAAAAATGAAAAAATTATGTATGCTCACCTGTCCGCGGTCCACCGACGCCTCTGGCAAGGTCCTGTGGCTTATAGGACCTGTGGTGACGTCAGTTCTCTCGGGAACTCCGGTCACATGACCGGAGTTCCGCGAGAACATGACGTCACCACAGGTCCTATAAGTACATGACCTTGCCGGAAAGCTTAAAATAGACATTTTTATGTTTTAGACACTTTCTTTAAGTTCCCGAGAGAACTGACGTCACCACAGGTGGACCGCGGACAGGTGAGCATACATTATTTTTTTATTTTTAACACTTTATTTGACTTAGTAAATGTTTATTTTGGCTGAAAATGCAGCAGATGTGGTTTTCTGACCGCATCTGCCGCATTTTCGAACCAAAATCGAACATGTTCTAGATTCGCCGAATTTGAACCAAATTGTTCGAATTCGGCGAATGACTCGAATAGCGCCAAAAACAACTCGAATTTGAGATTGGCAAACTATTCGAGTCGAACATCGCTCATCTCTAGCCCTGAGTGTCCCGTTAACAATTAATAATGCCCGTAGTGTCCCACAAAAAGCAATAATGGCTCCTGAAAGTCTCACAGAAAGGATTACAACAATGTTCTGAGTTTCCCACCAGAATTAATAGTAATATTAATCTTTATTTACATAGCGCCAACATATTCCATAGCACTTCATAATTCAGAGGTTTATATACAAACAGTCATAATAAGGAATGAGTGAGTGTGGCGCCCCACTGGTCATGGCACCACTACAGGGGTACTGCACCCAAGACAGTGTGTGTGGTATCCCAGCCATCAGGGGATGCAATCTGATCAGAGGCTCTCATCCCTGCATTCACACATCTAGAATAGGGGGACTAAAGGGTTAACCTGTTTGCCTCGGAGACCCAGCCCCGGTGGGAGGAGCTTAGGTGAGTGGAAAGAGTGGAAAGGGGAGTTAGGCAGAACAACCATGGAGAGAGACTGAGAAGGAAGCAGAGGAAAGCCTGGGGGAGGTGAGGATCGTCATGCTCGCCTCAGAGGAAAGCGCAGAGAATGGACACCGGGTCCGAGACTGTGCAGGTTAAAACACACCGGCAGTCAATACCGGAGGGTGGGTAATTCCAGATTTCCCAGTCACACAGTGTCAGGAGACACAGCAGCACATAGAATCCAAAAACGCTGACTTCATGAGTGAGGGAGGAAAGTGAAGGACTCGAGTCGCCTGTCATGCGGCACATGCAGGACAGAGTGGGCAAGCAGCTTCAAACAACTGCAGGAGCCACAAATTACAAGCAGGAAGACAAAGTGAGGACAGGGGTTGGAGCCTGAAGGAACATCAGAGAGGGTCTTGGAGAGATTTTGCATCCTTTGGTGGCTACCCGGCCAGCTACCTGAAACTATGACTGTGTACCTTGCATACTGTCTGAAAAGTCACCAGTAATTTACCCGGTGAGCTCACCCTTGTCTGAGACTGATTTCTTCCAGCACCACAGCAGGAAAGTCCCACCTGGGAAGCCACAGCCTGTCAGCCCTACACACTGGCTGGGGGAAGCTGCTGCAGCAAGTAAGTGAACTACACTGTATAATCCCTCATCAAACCCATCCATTCCAACTACTCCTGCCCTGGGGACCCTCAGCCCTACCCGAGTAGGGCTTACCATCCACGCTGCCCCAAGTCACTGTCCCCAGCAGGAATATGGCAGCAGTGGTTCTACTAACCACGTACCCCGGGTGGTGCCACAACAAATCCCCTGTAAATACACCTTTTTGGACTGATCCCAGGCCACGGGACCGGGTCACAACTACTGTGATCCCTAGAGACAGCACTGGCCTGGTTCCTGAGTACCCCATAGCCTGGGGGTGCATCAGTTTCCTGGCATCACAAACAGGATCCTGTGCCCGTTAAACCCGGGTACTGTGTGTACGAAAAGACTTTATTGAGCTTGTGTTTGGACTGTGTAAATATGACCCACATAACGGCGGCCCAAAAAGACTGACGCCATGTGCATGGCGCGGGGCGGGCCAGTGCCCCTCATCGTGGTAGGGCCATGCCAGAGACACGAAAATGTTTGCCCACCCGATTACTATTGGAAAACCAAGGGAGACCAAACCGTTGCTGCCAGGAACTAAAAATGGTGGCAGGGACAGAGCTACGCAACGGAGATCCAGCAACCAGGAGCTGGAACCGGGAGCAAGAGACCGGTCCACGGTTGCGCACCCGGTTGCCAGAGAGGACCCACCGGTTGAACCGCAGCCCATCACCAGCGCAGAAGTCGGGACAGAGCCAGATGACCCCAAGGTCCTAGCCGATAATGACGACAGCAAGACCAGAGCGGAGCCTGAGGGACCTGAGGAGGACGATTAAGCGAACGGCACGGAGGAAGTCGGGGCATCCGGACTCCGCGAAGTGTGGTGGGAGTCCTCGCAGCACCGACCGATTGAATGGGTCGGTGAAGCCGCCATGACAGGTGAGCGGGAGCTCTACCACAATGACCGGATTAGATATGAGAGACACGCAGGCCCTAGAGGCTGGTATGCCCTGCGTGTAAGCAAATGTGGGGATTAGAGACTGCCAGAACCCAGTCATGTAAATAGTTGTGTAAAGACTGTTTTCTTGCAACTCATAGACTTTCATGAGGACTATGTGAATACATGCGTGCCTTAAAGCAGACCAGCGATGATAAAAGACGCTGTGTGTAGTGCAAGGACAATTACCGCTGGGCCTGCAAGTGTGAGCCTGGACTGAAACCCGTTAAGCCAGAGACTCTTTACTGTGTGATAATATGCTTAGATGATAAGGACTGTTTGCAACGTTTAAAGAAAGATTTTGCATCCTTTGGTGGCTACCCTGCCAGCTACCTGAAACTGTGACTGTGTACCTTGCATGCTGGTACATGCAATCCTATCCACTCTATACACATAATACATATATACAGTATACATATATATTTATATTTTTGATCTGTTGGATACCCGGGTATCTTCTAATGGTACCCTTTAGTCCAGTTGCAGTCTGTACCAGGCCTGGGGAAGTACTGATTGCTGTCACTCCCAATGGTCTTCGGCGCCAAAATCAAGAAATAAAAAAAAATAATTTCTTTTAGCATATTTTCTGATACAAATTAACTACAAATGTTCCCTGAATCTTACAATGGGTAGTCTTCCCTATATAGGAAAATCCACAAGGGTATAAAATTGCATACACCATGTATTACATCTTTACGTCAACAAATTGTTGAATAAGACGCGCATAGGAACCCAAAAGTATTGGATTATCTGTCAAGTGAAACCTACAAAATGAACAGTTCCCACATCAAAAATTAACTACAAGGGTTAATTTATTAAGACCGTTAGCTGAACCTGACTTGACTCACTTGTGAACTAACATATCTTTTAAATCATCACATCTTTTCAATATGAGAAGAGGATTCTATAGTACTATCTCACATACATCCTTATCACTTTAAATGAGGTGTCAGTCTTTATATTTACAGACCTCATAATGGAATCCATTGGGCTATAGTTGAAGTTAAAGATGAAAATTCTCTCTTTTCCTTATGTTGATCATTTTTTATTTTATTTTGTATCATTTTGATCATTAAAACAGGCTCTGGAAAGGGCTTCATTCTGCTGAGAAAGGAATGTAAGTGGATCCTGAGCTGAAATGTGCAAGTACCATTAGGTTGCAATTATAAAAATGACCTGTGAGTACTTTTATGATTGTATATCTTTGTAATGATATTTTATGCACATTGATGTTCTTTGCTAATTAGGTATCGTATTTAATTAGTTACCCAAACTATTGAAGAGGAAGTACTTTGACGTGATGTTGTATTGAGATCCTTTGAAGTGTGATTAGATGCAAAACGGCCAATGTCCTAAATGCATCTCACTTCCTCCGACTATAATTTTAAATGACTTGCAAATAAAGGGATTTTATGGATGGGGAGTGCAACTTGTTTCTTACTTCTTTCCTAAACTTTTTTCCTGATTTTTCATATTTAGAATGCTCTTGAATTGCCTGCAGATCAGTGGGAATCAAGGTCCAGAGGCAGCCATTGACTAAACAATAGACCCCGAGAAGTGCACATTTCAGCAGGCAGAAACATGAAGCTACAAAACCTAAGCTTTCTATTGAATTCGTTCTCTCCTCTGTGTGTGCTCCTGTCTCCTGACCTATGCGCATCTCTGGGGTTTATTGTGAATTTGTGGGGATTCAGGACATGAACCCCCACTAATCTGCAGGCAATTCGAGTGACTGCTATACATGAAAACTAAGGACGAAAGCTTAAACACTCTTCAAATTATTCTCAAGTTGTATCTTGAGCAGTTCAGAGCTATGTGGTCTCTCCTAACTTCCTGAGTGTTTTGGGAGGTGGGTGCTTCTGAGCAGATTTCTTCTATGACTACTCCTCCACATTAATGGCCTGCCAGTGCTTGTTCTGAGTCTACATAATTATCACAATTTAAGAAATTTCATTAATTTTTCTGGGTCAGTAAAATGCTGCCTATTTTGTGGCACAAATATGCAGGAGAGGGGGCACATGCCAAAAGTACAATGTGTGAACAAGCCCTAAAGGTTGCCACCAATGAGACCACATATTGGCTGCAGCAGTCAAATGATGTCTCCAGCAGATGTTAATCCAATGGATCTGCAGAGGACATAATAGTGAGTGTGGTGGAGCATGGCCAGTCTTTGGTCAGTCAATGTAAGATTGTATCTCTCAATCCACTCAGTATATTTCTAAAGCTGGCGTCACACGCAGCAACCAAAGCTGCGATGTCGGAAGCGATGCGCGGGTGCGCGCTCGCTTCCGACATCGCAGCCTTGGTGTCACATGGCAGAATGTGGCCGGTGACGCCGCAGCGATGCAGGCGGAGCCATCACTCGCTGGGCTGGGATCAGCCCAGCGAGCGATCCGCAGCATTACTGCAGTATAGGCTGGATCGCCACCAACATCGCTATTGCGGTGTCAAACAGCGCGATCCAGCCTAATCGCTGGTTGCAGATTGACAGGTTTACGTTCATGCTCGTAAACCTGTCAACCTGCGACCAGCGATAGATGGCAGTTGTGTCGCGCTGTTACACAGCACGACGCACTTGCGACATCGCGAGCGACATCGCTGGTGTGTCACTTTTCGGCGATGTCGCTCGTGATATTGACGCGTGTGACGCCGCCTTAACTGTAAAAGAAAGAAAAGAGAGGAAACCCCTACAAAGAATCAGTGTCAGCTTTTAGCTTTCCAGAGCCAAATGCTAACATTTTTTTGCACCTACTGTATATACTTTGCTTTTCATTTTATATACAGTTATGTATATCATATAAATTATTCACTTATAAACTGATATTTTATTGTTTGGTTTATTTATTATTTCACAAACTTCATAAGCAAATAAATTACTTCTGTGTGGGTCAGTTTGGTGAAAATATATAGCTTGGACTGTTCTTGCTTGCCAATAGCACAAATAGACTTAACGGGGTTGTCCAGGCTTAGGAGCAAGTGTGGTTCATTCAAGGCTATTGGTCCATAAAACTATTGGATGGACCACAGATGACATCTGAGTGCAGTCCAGTCCAGTTTTCACAGACTGAAATAAGGGAGAAGGTGGAGAAACTTTTTTTTCTGTCCACATTGGAAAAAACAGACCTCACTCTGATCACACTCTGATCAAATTCTATTCTGGTCAGTGTCTGATAAGCATAATTGGACCACTTTGCTAGGATGGAGATAAGACAGTTGTGTGACCCTACCTTTGAGACCACTGATTATGCTAATTGCACTCTGAGTAGAGTTTGATCAGAGCGGAATCCATTTTTCTCAGAGATGAAGGGAAAAACACAATTTTCGTCATCTTCTCTGTTCTGTCAGTCCATGAAAATCGAACCACACTGAGATGTTATCTGAGTGCAGTCTGATTTTTGTCATGAATACATGGCTAGAATGGGTGAGAGCCATCCATTTCTTAGAGCAAAATCGTGCCTGCCAGTCCGATTTTGTTCAATGATCGATTCGGCGTGTTAAGGAATCGTTCATCTGCCCTGCCCCTTTGAATAGCATTGGTCTGAGTACTGTCCATTTTTTAACTGATAGCAGTTGAACTGAAAATACAGTTGTATGAAAAAGACCTAACTATTTATAATGTACATGAATAAATGATAAGAAAAT
This sequence comes from Allobates femoralis, assembly GCA_033576535.1. Lineage (NCBI taxonomy): Eukaryota > Metazoa > Chordata > Amphibia > Anura > Aromobatidae > Allobates > Allobates femoralis. Next base: position 349,294,134 of record JARQOC010000001.1, read on the forward strand.
GTTTATCCTATTTTTGATAGACTCAACTATATAAACATTTAACATTTTGTTTCTGTCAATTTGTGTGTTTGCAGAATATTTTTGAAATGTCAAGAAACTGACATTGAGGAAAAGTAACTACAATATCTTGTGCGAAAAAATTCTGTAAGCAGAAAAGTTTTTATATTCCGCGAAGGATACCCTAAGAAGTTTGTATTCTCAAAGATAGACAGTTCACAGAGTTTATGCTGACACTAGAAGAAAACAATCACAATGAAAATAGTTGTAGATTAGAAGCATTAAACAAATGTACTACACAAGGTGAATTTAAAATCAATACCAAAGCAATATTTTTTCACTTGAAAGATCAGCTCAAGATACATTTTTGCTTCTGTTGTAGAATACAAATTCCTCTACAGTTCTCACTCACTGTTTTCAGATTTTACATTTTTTAAAATTTATTATAGTATGTTTCTTCAATTTGGTAAAATATAAGTCAAGTGAAAGAATCAATATTAAACAGTAGTGTTAAAAATATTAGCAGTCCAATATGACTAACCAGATTATTCACTGTTTTTAGTATAAATCATATTACCATACAGGTCACCATCAGGGCATTACTGCCCTTACTAGTGTAAGTCACCTGGTGAATCAGGGGGCTTGGGCTTCAGGGTAATTACTTAGCTTTATTAATCCCCAGCCTAGGGCCCCTATCACTGTCACACTATGCAGATATATAAAAGTATGGCTGCAGCAAAGGGGGCTGTGTCTGACCTCTGCTGTGGCCAAGCCACCACATGGCTAATTTGCATGCAATCCACCCCAGGCTGGAGCGCATCAATTGTCTAATTTCTGTACAGAGGTGTGGGGGCACCAGGTGGGGCAGCCTAGAGTGTAGGGGAAAGTGGAAAGAGGGGATGCCTGCCAGCAACTGTGCAGTGCCCGGCCAGCACGGCTTTCAATTGTGTGTGTGTCTGTATTGTGCCACATTACAGTTAGGAGACACTGCCTGGTCTCCTAACTGTGACGTCACACAGCATGCCCTGCACTGCTGCTTCCTGCCGGAGATGATTGCCATTGCCTTTAAACTGTATGACTTGGGTCAATTGTTTTGGATATCTTTCACAAGCTTCTCAGAACTGGTGTAACTAAGCCATGTTTGTAGGTCACCTTGCTTGCACCAGTCTTCTCAATGTTGCTCATAAATTTTCAGAAGGATTGAGATTAGGACTTTGTGATGGCCTCTCCAAAACATTGACTTTATTATCCTTAAGCCAGTTTGTAACCAGTTTGGCAGTATTCTTCAGGTCATTGTCCATTTGGAAGACTTATTTCCGCCCAAGCTTTAACTTCCTGGCTGATGTCTTGAGATGTTCACACACAATAGTTCAGAAACATAACATGCCTTGAAAAGTTCCCTATTTTCATGGTCACTGATAGTTTACCACAAGGGCATGTCTATGTAGACTATACATTAGACACACTCCTTCATCTATCAAATAAGTGCAAAACTCTATGAAGTTAGTGTTTCTTAAAAAGTTATACCTTTTATTAACACATAAAAAAGCAAAGACAATACACCGTTTTTACAATGAATGTTATTAGGAGTTCCCAGTAGACACCACATCGGGTGGTCACACTTCAGAGTATGCCAAGGGGATGACTCACAGGGATTACAATTAACACCTCATAATTAGTGATGAGCGAGCACTAAAATGCTCGGTGCTCTGGCCGAGCATCTCAAGATACTCGTGTACTCGGCCAAGCACCGAGCCCAATGTAAGTCAATGAGTGACAGGCTCCGCCCACAGACTTCCGGTTATAAAACGAGTATTGCTGGGAAAGGGCAGGAGGGGTGGCTTTTTGAAATCGCTGCAACATACAACACCTTGCTGTGGCCCCCAGAGGGATCATAACAATGAATCTGCTCTCTGTGAGGTGCCAGCTCACTGTGTGCACTGAAGGGAGCTGTGTACGTGTGTCAGATCGCTTATTATTACCGAGCAGTCCGAGCATCTCGGCGTTACTCGGTGCTCGCCGAGCATCCCGAGTACCGGGATACTCGTGCGAGTAACGAGTAGCGCAGAGCATACTCGCTCATCCCTACTCATAATGCTTCCCAAACACATGGATGATAATCACAGTGGGGCTTTTTATACACATCCATTCACCACTCACCCATAGTTGTCTTCTGTGGCCAACACCGCTGCACTCCGAGAGTGTCCTGGTAAGTGGTAACCCCCACGTTCGTTTCACAAGGTGTTTGTGGCATACGTCACAATTTTAGCTATTTATATCCTCCGCCAACCGGTATTACCGCCGCCACCTCGTACTGGCATCACGTCACTTCTGCCGGAATTCGGGAGAAGTCAGCGCATGACGGTGATCCCAGTGACGTCACTTTCGCATGTGCATTCCACAACTCTTGACTTCTACGGGCTAGAAGGTCGTGACACATCATGAAGTGTCTCTGATGGACATTTTTTTGGAGACCGATTACCCATATTAACCTATGGGGAAGGGAAAAAGTCTGGATTTAATTTTACTACTACTGATTGGCAGCCGTTGATAAAAACGGGGTAACTGTGCATAGGATATGGCAATTGCTGGACCATCTATTTATACTATCATCCACACCAACAAGACATAAATTACATAAATAATTGATATTTATATATGGAAATATTAGTGCATATACATTTAGTTATCAGTGATAAAATGAACATATTGTTACCAGGAAAATGATATAAGATATGTAGTTCTACGTATAGTGAAATAAAATAAGAAGAACATACAGTTAGATTCAGATACACTCCAAAACATTGACTTTGTTTTCCTTAAGTCAGTCTGTAACCAGATTGGCAGTATGCTTCAGTTCACTGTCCATTTGGAAGACCCATTTCCACCCAAGCTTTAACTTCCTGGCTGATGTCTTGAGATGTTTCTTCAGTATTGCCACATAATCTTCTTTCCTCATGATGCCATGTATTTTGTGAAGTGCACCAGTCCCTTTTGCAGCAAAATAACCATGAAGGCGATATTTCTGTGTTGTGGCGTGTGAACGGGCGATAGTGATGGAAACACTGTTGCCTAGGATTTCCTGTAGGTGTGCCTCAACTGTTCTGTAGTCTACACCCCATCTGCGATGATTGCTGTTGGCTATGTGTTCCCATTGGCTGACAGTTGACAGGGTGCCATATTTGAAGAGCTGTCAATAGGGTATAATGGTGTGCACACCGCGTAGGTGGTGAGTGGAGGTGCCAACTAACAGGATTTCTTCAATCCCAGTAAATACAAATATGGATACAAAGTTGCACACTCCTTTAGATGTTTTTGATGCAAGGTTTATTATGAACAGTTAATGGCCACAGATGTCAACGCGTTTCGGCTTTAACCAAAGCCTTGATCACGACAATTGGCTATGAAACAAAACAAATAAAAGTGTATAAATATTTACAAACATATGGTGTCACCTGTGCTGTAGAGAGCACAGGAAAAAGGCAATTTACATATTTACATAGGTCAACGATACTGTTGAGGACAGCAAGAATGTATTACTGTCCCAGAGGATGTTATTAGTACATAGAAGGTAATAGGGGAGCTGAGCATTTAGTTTAGGGAGTGCCAAAGAGTTGGTCAGTAGCGATTGGAGGAAGGTATAGATAGGTTAGAGAGGAATTAAATATAAATAGGTGTATATAGATATACTTAATTAGACATATTTAGTTAGAGAGATAGGGTCGTAGTATGAAAAAGTTTCCGAGTTACCAGGTGTAGGTCATGGAATGTTCTAGGATAAGATTGGAAAGAGGCGTCTTTCCTTGGTGGCGAACGCTCAATTAAGGTGGTTTGCTTTATTTCAATAATTCCCAAATGGGGATAGGCGTTTTTCAGCACGGTCCTATGGAAAGCAATATCATAGCTGTCACTATTCTGGCAAGAAGATCAACCAGAGCTAAATAAAGTACCATGTAGCGTTAGTCCCTCCAAGCTGACAAATCATTAGTATTATGTGATTATATAGTTTGATTATATCTCCTTAGTTTCAATGTAGCCTAAAAAGATATATGTGTCAAATAGCTTGTATAATATATGTGCAGAGCTAATCGTTGTCAAAACAAAAGTTCCTTCTGCTTTTTACCCAAAGTGCATGTTGGGCATTAATGGACAGAGTGCCTGTCATTATAGAGTTAAATACCTTCTTTCAGTGATAGGTCCGCCCCCGTCAGAGTCCTGGTAGGAATGAGCACAGTGTGTTATCGGTTGCTGCTATTTATAGCAGAAAACAGGAAGTGGGGAATCCGCACATGCTCAGTAGCGTGTCTCGGACAAAGTGTGGCAGAAGTGCCATGTTAGGTATATGCTAACCAGTGACTGCTTGTAGTTGAGAGTGCAATGCATCATGGGAAAAAGGGGAGGAGCCGTTCTCAGCCTGTCAGCTTCAGTGTAAACAATGCTGCTAGTAGTAATTATAGCAGGAGATCGGTGTGAAGGGGGGCTGATTGTAAGCATGAATGAAGGGTGTGTTATGGAATATTCCACAGGAGGTATATTATACAAGAAGACAAGATCAATATTAGATATTTCAGTATTAGGATGAATGTAAAGGGCCCAAAGGGTGAAGACATTGAGAGGTACAGAAGACATATACTTTATCAATATTGTGACGTCATGCTTAGTATCTTATAGTAGATATATTGTTCTCATGTATTATATCTCAGAGTAAAGGCATACATATTGGTTATGATCCAATAAAAATGGATCTAGATGATAAGATTTATTATTTCACTTCAGGAAAAACGGGAGAGAAGTGAGTTAGTACAATGGAAACTGTGATGGAGACAACCCTTGTTAAAAACAAGGTCAGCTGGACCACTACTTCATTGTTATGTTGAAGGCAACAATGTGTATATAATGCCTAAAACGTTTAAGGCACAAATTTCTTCGGTCACATTCTTCATTTATAACCTATATTGGGGGAAAAAAAGGTTAAGAGACACAGGGGGTCCCAACCCTCAGCAACAGATATCTAGGTCATTAGGAGCAAGACTAATATCTATACGGTACAGGCTCTAGTTGGGATCTTACCATTCCAGTGCAACGACTAGGGGAAGGGAAGGTGAAAGGGTTTGGCGACCCTTATCTCTCAGTATATCTAAAGTAAGTGGAAGAAAAAAGGAAAGATCATTAGTGGGTTATTTTAACAGAACCAATCCATTTCTCTATTGAGCCCATGAGGATGTAGTGTTTTCAGTGTGTAGATCCAAAAACTTTCCCTGCTCTTCAGTAATTTGACATGATCACCACCTCGTCTGGGTCTCTCTACTTGTTCAATGATCTGGTACCATAGTTGTGATATAGAGTGATCAGCCTCATGGAAGTGGTGTGGTATAGGTAAGCAATTCCTTTCACATCTAATGGTAGACTTGTGGCTAGCTATTCTTTCCTTGATATGTTGGGTAGTCTCACCTACATAGAGGAGGCCACAGGGACACTTGATTATATATACAACGAAGTTGGAGTTACAAGTGTAAAAACCTTTGATGGGATATGTTTTGCCTGTGTGGGGGTGTGTGAAGTGTTCACCCCGGATTATATTGGAACATGATGGACAGTTCAAACATGGGAAGGTTCCCCTCCTTGGTGTATCTAGGAATGTTTGTTTCGGTAATGTTTTCAAGCTCCCAATATCGGCTCTCACTATTTTATCCTTGAGGTTTGGTGGACGTCGTTTACACATGAGTGGTGGGGTACTGAATACTTCCATGTTGGGATATGCTCTTTGAAGAAGAGGCCAATGATGTTTAATTATGTTATATACAACTGGCATTGATGGGTGGTGTCCATGTACAAAGGGGATTCTTTCCGGTTTGTTGATGGAGATAGAGGTTTCTGGTGGATTTAGTATTCTGTCAGTTTCCTCCATAAGGAGTTTCTTGGGGTATTGGCGTTCAAGGAATTTCTTGTTCATCTCCTCAAGTCTAACCGGTAGGGTCTCCTTCTCTGATACAATACGGGCCACCCGTTGAAATTGAGATCTAGGCAGACTATTTTTGGTGGTGGAGGGGTGACAACTACTATAGAGTAGGAGGCCGTTCTTATCAGTAGGTTTTTGGTAGAGGTCAGAGCCTAATGTGTTGTTACTTTTTTTTAAAATTTTAGTATCAAGGAAACTCACTTCGGTGTCGCTGGATGTCATAGTGAAAGAGAGTTCCTGTCTTATTGTGTTAATTTCAGTAAAAAATGAGTCAAGTGAAGTTTGATTACCATGCCAGATACAAAATATATCATCGATATATCTTAGCCATATCAAGGCGTGGTTCTGGAAGAGAGAATTTGGGTATATGTACTGGGTTTCAAAATCATGCATGTATAGATTTTCATACGCCGGTGCGACATTTGAGCCCATAGCGGTCCCCCGTTTCTGGACATAGAAGTCGTCACCATACAAGAAATAGTTTTCCCTCAGGACCAGATTCAATAGGTCTAGGCAAAGTTCGATGGAATTTGGAGTAAGGGTACTTGTAGTTTCAAGGGCTCTCTGGGTGGCCTCCATACCCTTGTCATGATCGATCGAGGTATAGAGGCTGTTTACATCCATGGTAGCCAAAAGGCTACCAGGAGGGATTGAGTTTAGTTGGCGAATTTTTGATAGAAAGTCATTCGTGTCTAGTACAAAGGAATCCATTTTTCTCGCTAATGGTATAAGGATTTTCTCTAAATACACAGATAATGGAGCTAGTATGGAATCAGTTGAGGCTACAATTGGTCGCCCCGGTGGATTGGTGAAATTTTTATGAATTTTTGGCAGGATATATATGACTGGAGTGATGGGGTTGGAATTAGTTAGAAAAGTCTTTGTTTTGGCATCTATAGTACCCATATGGAGATGCTTGGTCAGTGTGGAATCTATTTTCCTCTGAATTGAATATAGTGGGTCTGTGTTTATTCTATTGTAAGTGGTGGTGTCGCTCAACTGTCTCTCAATCTCCATTTTGTAGTCTCTTTTGTTCATGATTACTATAGAATTACCCTTGTCGGCTGGTTTTATAGTAATTGCTTTATTGTGCTGTAGGGCAGTAAGGGCTTGGGTTTCCTCAGATGTTATATTATTTTTGGTTTTGAATAATCCTAGTTGATGGTCGTGAATATGGGTATCAACATCTCTCTGTATTAGGGAGATTAGTGTCTCAGTTGCATGGTTGGTCTTGGGCGGCATGAATGAACTCTTATTTCTCAGACCCAAGGATGTTATGTTCATTGGGTCGTTGGTGGCTCTTTGTATGTTCAGGATTGGTCTGTTTTCTAATAACCCGAAATGAGTTGTTAGTCTAATCGTTCTGTAAAAGTTCTGTAGATCTTTCTGTAAGGTGAATGAGTCCCATCTAGGTGTTGGACAAAAAGATAGGCCTTTATTTAGTACCCTATACTCGGTGGGGGAGAGGGTATAGTCTGATATGTTAACTATAAGGTTGGGACCCTTACCTGTGCTCGCGATCTCGTGTGTGGTCGTCCTCCTCCTCCTTGACCTCCGCGTGGGTTTACTCTTTTTGGACGTGCGGGTAAAAAAGGGGCACCCCCTCTGTTGCCTGTACTGGAGTCGCTTCCGGATCCTGAGGAAGGTGGCTGGCCTGGATAGGGTTGCCATGGTCTTGGGGCGTAGGTGATGGGTTCGTTCCATAGATATACACGATTTTGTTCGTAATCCTCGACGTCCCTCTGGAATTTTTGTCGTTTTCTATCTTGAAGAATTTTCTTGAAGTTATTGATAGTATCGTTAACCCTGTTCTTCAGGTCAGCTAGGTCATTCGATGTGAAAGATCCTACTAGTTGGGCTTCAATTACAGCCACCTTCTCCTTAGATTCGGTAATAGCAACCTGTAGATGTTCAATGGTTAAAGCAATCAAATCAAAGGAGCATTTATTTAGGATCTGTTGGAACTTTCTGCAGTAGTCCTCTTTGTCGGAGAAGATCGTGGGTCTGATATTACTCCTCAATCCCCTTGGAATCTTTTTCTGGCGGTAGTATTCCGCTAGGGTTCTAGAATGCAGATCAAGTGAGACGAACCTCCTTCGTTCCTTCTCAAACTCCTTGGCTCTCAGATCCTTACTGGGTACTTTTAGAAACTCGGTGGATGCCGTGACCTGGGCCACGATCTCATCTCGTACAGTATCGTCGTAGACGAATGATTCACTGGACATTTAGAGAAAGCGGGTGCAACAACCAAGAGATAAGTACAGTCAATAGGGTATAATGGTGTGCACACCGCGTAGGTGGTGAGTGGAGGTGCCAACTAACAGGATTTCTTCAATCCCAGTAAATACAAATATGGATACAAAGTTGCACACTCCTTTAGATGTTTTTGATGCAAGGTTTATTATGAACAGTTAATGGCCACAGATGTCAACGCGTTTCGGCTTTAACCCCTTCATGACCCAGCCTATTTTGACCCTAAAGACCTTGGCCTTTTTTGCAATTCTGACCAGTGTCCCTTTATGAGGTTATAACTCAGGAACGCTTCAACCGATCCTAGCGATTCTGAGATTGTTTTTTCGTGACATATTGGGCTTCATGCTAGTGTTAAATTTAAGTCGATAATTTTTGCGTTTATTTGTGAAAAAATCAAAAATATGGCAAAAATTTTGAAAATTTCACAATTTTCACATTTTTAATTTTTTTTTCTGATAAACAAGAGAGATATGTGACAGAAAAAAGTTATTAAATAATATTTCCCACATGTCTACTTCACATCAGCACAATTTTGGAAAAAAAAAAATTTTTTGTTAGGACGTTATAAGAGTTCAAAGTTCATGAGCAATTTTTCATTTTTCAACCAAAATTTACAAAACCATTTTTTTTAGTGACCACATCACATTTGAAGTCCTTTTGAGGGGTGTACATGACAGAAAACACCCAAAAGTGACACCACTCCAAAAACTGCACCCCTCAAGCTACTCAAAACTACATTCGAGAAGATTATTAACCCTTCAGGTGCTTCACAGGAACTAAAGCAAAGTGGAAACACAAAATGGATATTTTAATTTTTTTATCAAAAATGTTCTTTTAGCCTCAATTCTTTCATTTTCACATGGGCAACAGGATAAAATGGATCTTAAAATGTGTTGTTCAAATTCTCCCGAGTACATCGATACCTCATATGTGGTCATAAACCACTGTTTGGGCGCACGGCAGGGCTCAGAAGTGAAGGAGCGCAATTTGACTTTTGGAGCTAATTTTACATTCAAAAAGTGAAATTGCGCTCCTTCCCTTCTGACCCCTGCCGTGCGCCCAAACAGTGGTTTATGACCACATATGAGGTATCGGTGTACTCAGGAGAAATTGCCCAACAAATTTTAGGATGAATTTTATGCTGTTGCCATGTGAAAACGAAAAAATTTAGGCTAAAAGAAAATTTTTGTGAAAAAAAAAGTACTATTTCATTTTCACAGATCAATTTGTAAAGCACCTGGGGGTTCAATATGCTCACTACCCATCTAGATATGTTCCCTGGGGGGTCTAGTTTCCAAAATGGGGTCACTTGTGGGGGAGCTCCAATGTTTAGGCACGCAGGGGCTCTCCAAACGCGACATGGTGTCCGCTAACAATTTGAATAAAAATCAGCTCAAATTGTTAGCTGTAACCATGTTGTGTTTAGTGAGCCCCTGTGTGCCTAAACATTGGGGCTCCCCCACAAGTGACCCCATTTTGGAAACTAGACCCCCCAAGGAACGTATCTAGATGCATAGTGAGCACTTTGAACCCCCAGGTGCTTCACAAATTCATCCATAAAAATGAAAAAGCACTTTTTTTTCCACAAAAAAATTCTTTTTTCATTATTATGGATCAATTTGTGAAGCACCTGGGGTTGAAAGTGCTCACTATGCATCTAGATACGTTCCTTTGGGGTCTAGTTTCCAAAATGGGGTCACTTGTGGGGGAGCTCCAATGTGGAGACGCACAGGGGCTCTCCAAACGCGACATGGTGTCCGCTAACAATTTGAATGCAAAATGAGCTCAAATTGTTAGCGGACACCATGTTGCGTTTGGAGAGCCCCTGTGCGTCTCCACATAGGAGCTCATCCACAAGTGACCCCATTTTGGAAACTAGACCCCCAAGGGAACGTATCTAGATGCATAGTGAGCACTTTGAACCCCCAGGTGCTTCACAAATTAATCTGTAAAAATGAAAAAGTACTTTTTTTCCGCAAAAATCTTTTTTTTTCAATAATTTGTGAAGCACCTGGGGGTTCAATATGCTCACTACCCATCTAGATATGTTCCCTGGGGGTCTAGTTTCCAAAATGGGGTCACTTGTGGGGGAGCTCCAATGTTTAGGCACACAGGGGCTCTCCAAAAGCGACATGGTGTCCGCTAACAATTTGAATAAAAATCAGCTCAAATTGTTAGCTGTCACCATGTTGCGTTTGGTGAGCCCCTGTGTGCCTAAACATTGTGGCTCCGCAACAAGTGACCCCATTTTGGAAACTAGACCCCCCAGGGAACGTATCTAGATGCATAGTGAGCACTTTGAACCCCCAGGTGCTTTACAAATTCATCCATAAAAATGAAAAAGCACTTTTTTTTCCACAAAAATTTCTTTTTTCATTATTACGGACCAATTTGTGAAGCACCTGGGGGTTCAAAGTGCTCACTATGCAGCTAGATATGTTCCCTGGGGGTCTAGTTTCCAAAATGGGGTCACTTGTGGGGGAGCTCCAATGTGGAGACGCACAGGGGCTCTCCAAACACGACATGGTGTCCGCTAACAATTTGAATGCAAAATGAGCTCAAATTGTTAGCGGACACCATGTTGCGTTTGGTGAGCCCCTGTGTGCCTAAATATTGGAGCTCCCCCACAAGTGACCCCATTTTGGAAACTAGACCCCCCAGGGAACGTATCTAGATGCATAGTGAGTACTTTGAACCCCCAGGTGCTTCACAAATTCATCCATAAAAATGAAAAAGCCCTTTTTTTTCCACAAAAATTTCTTTTTTCATTATTACGGACCAATTTTGTGAAGCACCTGGGGGTTCAAAGTGCTCACTATGCAGCTAGATATGTTCCCTGGGGGTCTAGTTTCCAAAATGGGGTCACTTGTGGGGGAGCTCCAATGTGGAGACGCATAGGGGCTCTCCAAACACGACATGGTGTCCGCTAACAATTTGAATGCAAAATGAGCTCAAATTGTTAGCGGACACCATGTCGCGTTTGGTGAGCCCCTGTGTGCCTAAACATTGGAGCTCCCCACAAGTGACCCCATTTTGGAAACTAGACCCCCCAGGGAACGTATCTAGATGCATAGTGAGCACTTTGAACCCCCAGGTGCTTCACAAATTGATCTGTAAAAATGAAAAAGTACTTGTTTTCCGCAAAAACAATTTTTTTCCATTAATTTGTGAAGCACCTGGGGGGTCAATATGCTCACTATCCATCTAGATAAGTTCCCTGGGGGGGTCTAGTTTCCAAAATGGGGTCACTTGTGGGGGAGCTCCAATGTTTAGGCACACAGGGGCTCTCCAAAAGTGACATGGTGTCCGCTAACAATTTGAATAAAAATCAGCTCAAATTGTTAGCTGTCACCATGTTGCGTTTGGTGAGCCCCTGTGTGCCTAAACATTGGGGCTCCGCAACAAGTGACCCCATTTTGGAAACTAGACCCCCCAGGGAACGTATCTAGATGCATAGTGAGTACTTTGAACCCCCAGGTGCTTCACAAATTCATCCATAAAAATGAAAAAGCACTTTTTTTTCCACAAAAATTTCTTTTTTCATTATTACGGACCAATTTGTGAAGCACCTGGGGGTTCAAAGTGCTCACTATGCAGCTAGATATGTTCCCTGGGGGGTTTAGTTTCCAAAATGGGGTCACTTGTGGGGGAGCTCCAATGTTTAGGCACACAGGGGCTCTCCATATGCGACATGGTGTCCGCTAACAATTGGAATTGTTAGCGGACACCATGTCACGTTTGGTGAGCCCCTGTGTGCCTAAACATTGGGGCTCCCCCACAAGTGACCCCATTTTGTAAACTAGACACCCCAAGGAATGTATCTAGATGCATAGTGTGCACTTTGAACCTCCAGGTGCTTCACAAATTGATCTGTAAAAATGAAAAAATAATTTTTTTGTGGAAAAAAAGTACTTTTTTATTTTTATGGATCAATTTGTGAAGCACTTGGGGGTTCAAAGTGCTCACTATGCATCTAGGTACGTTCCTTGGGGGGTCTAGTTTCCAAAATGGGGTCACTTGTGGGGGAGCTCCAATGTGTAGGCACACAGGGGCTCTCCATACGCAACCTGGTGTTTGCCAACAATTGGAATTGTTAGCGGACACCAGGTCGCGTATGGAGAGCCCCTGTGTGCCTAAACATTGGAGCTCCCCACAAGTGACCCCATTTTGGAAACTAGACCCCCCAGGGAACATATCTAGATGCACAGTGAGCACTTTGAACCACCATGTGCTTCACAAATTGAGACGTATAAAATGAATAAAGAAACTTTATGTGAAAAAACATACTAGTCTAGTAGTTGCAATTCGCAGCATAGGGGACCCATGGGGCTCTGTCATATTTTTGGTCCAGCCAGGTACAACTTGGCAGCTACGGACTGCCACCAGCCCCCAGCTGCTTCGTCATACCTGGCTGGAACCAAAAATACAACGAAGCCTATTTTTTTTTTATTTCTAGAATTATTTCTAGAAAAAAAATGACATAGGGCTCCGCCATATTTTTGGTCCAGCCAGGTACAACTTGGCAGCTACGGACTGCCACCAGCCCCCAGCTGCCTCGTCATACCTGGCTGGAACCAAAAATACAGCGAAGCCTATTTTTTTTTTATTTCTAGAAATATTTCTAGAAAAAAAATGACATAGGGCTCCGCCATATTTTTGGTCCAGCCAGGTACAACTTGGCAGCTACGGCCTGCCACCCACCCCCAGCTGCCTCGTCATACCTGGCTGGAACCAAAAATACAGCGAAGCCTATTTTTTTTTTATTTCTAGAAATATTTCTAGAAAAAAAAATTACGTGGGGCTCCGCCATATTTTTGGTCCAGCCAGGTACAACTAGGCAGCTGGGGGCTGGAATCCTCAGCATAGAGAGGCCCAAGCGTTCTGGGCCCCCCATGCTGCGAATTGCAGCCCGCAGCCGCCCCAGAAAATGGCGCATTCATTGAAGCGCCATTTTCTGGCGCTGTACCCACGCTCTTCCAGTTGCCCTGGTGCCGGTGGCTAACTGGGTAATAAAGGGGTTAATGCCAGCTTTTTATTGGCAGCTGGCACTAAGCCCGAGATTCATAATATAGGGCCAATGTTAGACCCGCCATTAGGAATCTCTAGTACAGTAAATAGTCAATAAATACACACAGAGAAAAATCTTTTTATTTGAAAAAAAAACAGACACAATTCGGACTCCATCTTTATTATAAAAAGATCCGACGTAGTCCACAACGAAGGTCCCACGACGCTCGATCGCTCCGACGTAGTCCATAACGAAGGTCCCACGACGTTTGTCTCCGACGTAGTCCACAACGAAGGTCCCACGACTCTCGATCACCTTTGCTTTCAGATCGCTACTCTGGAGCCCGATCCGCCAGCATGGTGATCGAGCTGCAGAAAGTGATCTGACACCCCGGGCGCAGTGACCCATTATGTGCATCACTGCGCCTGCCAGATCGATTTCCGCAGCTCGATCCCCATGCATGGGGATCGAGCTGCGGAAAGCGATCTGGCAGCACAGGCGCATTGACCCACTATGTGCATCACTGCGTGCGGGCTGTCAGATTGCTTTCTGCAGCTCGATGCCCATGCAGGGAGATCGGGCTGCAGAGCAGCGATCTAAGGGCGCCTTCACACTGGCGTTCCCCTCCGCAGAACGCTGCGGAGGGGAATCGCCATGTGTGCGCCGCGGCCGCCAGCTCCTGTCTTTAGAATGGGAGTGCACGGTGCTGCGCTTGACAGCGCATGACCGTGCGCACCCATTCACTCCCATATGTGATCTGTGCGCAGGCATCCGCCTGCGCACAAATCACACACTCCTGCCCGCACCAGGACGCAACATGGGAGTGACTGGGTGCGCACGGTCTTGCGCTGTCAAGCGCAGCACCGTGCGCTCCCATTCTAAAGACAGGAGCTGGCGGCCACGGCGCACACATGGCGATTCCCTTCCGCAGAACGCTGCGGAGGGGAACGCCAGTGTGAAGGCGCCCTAAGAGCCTGGGCGCAGTGACCCACTATGTGCATCACTGCGCCCGGGCTGTTAGATTGCTTTCTGCAGCTCGATCCCCATGCATGGGGATCGAGCTGCGGAAAGCGATCTGGCAGCCCAGGCGCAGTGATGCACATAGTGGGTCACTGCGCCCGGGGTGTCAGATCACTTTCTGCAGCTAGATCCTCAGGATCCAGCTGTAGAAAGTGATCTGACAGATCCAGCACAGTGATCCACAGTGACCATTATGTGATCACTGTGCTGGATCTGTCAGATCACTTCCTGCAGCTAGATCCTCAGGATCCAGCTGTAGAAGTGATCTGACAGATCCAGCACAGTGATCTACAGTGATCACATAATGGTCACTGTGGATCACTGTGCTGGAGCTGTCAGATCACTTCCTGCAACTAGATCCTCAGGATCCAGCTGTAGAAGTGATCTGACAGATCCAGCACAGTGATCTACAGTGACCATTATGTGATCACTGTAGATCACTGTGCTGGATCTGTCAGATCACTTCTACAGCTGGATCCTGAGGATCCAGCTGTAGAAGTAATCTGGCAGCTCCAGCACAGAGCAGTCAGATCGGAGGCGGCGCAGAAGAGGAGGGACTCACAGCAGAAGAGGAGCGGGACGCAGCTGTCACAGGACGGAGCGGGCCGCCGGAGGGGTGAGTGGGAGAGGCGATCGCCGCTCCGGTGATCGGGGGGGGCAGGAAGGGGCAGTGGGGGGGCTGGTACTAGATGTGAGGGGGCACTTAGAGGAAGCGGGGGCAGTCAGGAGGAGGCGGGCGGCAGGAAGAGGAAGCGGGAGGCAGGGACAGGAAGCGGGCGGCAGGGACAGGAAGTGGGGGGGAAGGGGGGGTAGAAAGATGATGGGGGGGGCAGGAAAGAGAGGTGGGGGACAGGGGGGATGTTATAGGATGACAGGGGATCTGATCAGAGGGTAGGGAGAGCAGCGGCAGGCAGGGAAACATTACAGGCGCGGTGATTTTCACTTTCACTTTTGAGCGCCAATCACCGCGCCTGTAGCCGGGGGGGGTAGGAGTGGGGGCAAATCGACCCCCCCTGGGGTGTAGTACAACTCCCCATGTACCTGCAGGCCGAGTGACAGGTCAGTGAGACCCTCACTCGGCCTGCAGCAGCCCGTTCATTCCATGGCCCAGGGGGTGGGCCAAGGGTCGGGAAGGCACTTGTTTTCATGGCCCAAACGGTGGTCCAAGGGTCGGGAAGGGGTTAACCAAAGCCTTGATCACGACAATTGGCTATGAAACAAAACAAATAAAAGTGTATAAATATTTACAAACATATGGTGTCACCTGTGCTGTAGAGAGCACAGGAAAAAGGCAATTTACATATTTACATAGGTCAACGATACTGTTGAGGACAGCAAGAATGTATTACTGTCCCAGAGGATGTTATTAGTACATAGAAGGTAATAGGGGAGCTGAGCATTTAGTTTAGGGAGTGCCAAAGAGTTGGTCAGTAGCGATTGGAGGAAGGTATAGATAGGTTAGAGAGGAATTAAATATAAATAGGTGTATATAGATATACTTAATTAGACATATTTAGTTAGAGAGATAGGGTCGTAGTATGAAAAAGTTTCCGAGTTACCAGGTGTAGGTCATGGAATGTTCTAGGATAAGATTGGAAAGAGGCGTCTTTCCTTGGTGGCGAACGCTCGATTAAGGTGGTTTGCTTTATTTCAATAATTCCCAAATGGGGATAGGCGTTTTTCAGCACGGTCCTATGGAAAGCAATATCATAGCTGTCACTATTCTGGCAAGAAGATCAACCAGAGCCTTCAACATAACAATGAAGTAGTGGTCCAGCTGACCTTGTTTTTAACAAGGGTTGTCTCCATCACAGTTTCCATTGTACTAACTCACTTCTCTCCCATTTTTCCTGAAGTGAAATAATAAATCTTATCATCTAGATCCAT
>JARQOC010000001.1:349310357-349376886 GCA_033576535.1 Allobates femoralis
GATGTGTGGATGTGTGAGGGTGTGAGTGTGAATAAGTGTGTATGTGAGTGTGTAAAAAAAAAAGGTAAAGCAGGATGGGGGGCATCACTATAAAAGTAGATCAGGATAGGGGGCATACCTAGAAAAGGGGTTCAGGATCTGGGACATCACTACAAAAGGGGACCAGGATGCGGGACATTATTACAAAAGGGGACCAGGATGGGGGACATCACTACTAAGGGTGATCAGGATGGGGGATATCACTGGAAAAGGGGTTTGGGATGTGGGACATCACTAGAAAAGGAAATCGGGATGAGGGAGATCACTACTAAAGGAGATCAGGATGGGGGACATCACCACAAAAGGGAACCGGGAAGAGGGACATCACTACTAAAGGAGATCGGGATGGGGACATCACTAGAAAAGGGGATCAGGATGGGGGACATCACTATAAAAAGGGATCAAGATGGGGGGCATCACTAGAAAAAGGGATCAGGATGGGGGGCATCACTAGAAAAAGGGATCAGGAATCGGGGACATCAGTAGAAAAGGACATTACTACAGGATGGGGACATTACTACAAGAAGAGGATCAGGATTTGTACTTTACTACATTGAGCTAAAAATCCTGGTATTACTAAAAATATCACTTAGTCCTACAAGGAATGCGGCCCCCGTTAAAAATGTTTTTCTATGTGCGGCCCACCAACCCAGCCGAGTTTGAGACCCCTGCGCTAAAGTGTCACACAGGACAAAGTTGAGGGCGCTAACAAGGTAGACACCAGCGGAGTGGGAGCAGTATAATGTACCCATCAGCGTCACCAAATTCACACACGTAGGGTGATTGTAGTGCGTTGGCCATGGCACCCATGTACTATGTGTGGGCCAACATCTGAGGTGGCATGTGGCTCTACACTCGACACATATTGCCCAATCACACGCCGCAACCGTGAGGCAATTTCAAGGCGATTGCTCACAGGTGACATATCGCCTTTATGATCTCCAAGTGAGATTGCGGCGTGTGATGGTACCGTTAGAGGCATACATGGTCAAATTAATAACGGCATACCAATTTGTTTTTTTCCAGTCGCATGGGATTAGATGCAGAACAACAAATACGTGGTATAGCCCAATTTAATTCTATGGACTCTGATCGGTGTCCTGTTGGGTGTAGAACCTAGTAGATAGTTCACTATAAGACAAGTGAACAGGTGACCGCAAGTTGTACAGTGGTGCAAGTTATGTGAGAGGATTACCGTTAAATTACGCATTTTCGTGAAGGCAGGTGCCGGTATTTAATTAGAAATCACGTTTCTTTGCTAATGATGATCAGAACTATCTAGTAGAAGAAAACCTGATAGTGTAATTACAAAGAAGAAAGAAATGATAACTTATAGATTAGAATAGAAAGGAAAAAAGTAACATATGTGTTACCTCAAGTTCATGAGCAAAATATATATGGTCTGGGAGCAGTAAGAACTTCCCTTGGAAAAAATGTCCATCCGGTATAGATATTGCTGCTCCTATCAGAAAAGATCCTGTAAATAGTTTATACATAAGGATAGAATGAAAGAAGGTTGTTAGGAACAAGTGCAAGTTATTCAGGATTTAGGGTGCGTGCATACGATGAGTGTATGCATCGTTTTGGACGCAGCGTCTTGCCGCTGCATCCAAAATGCTGCATAGGCAGTATAAGCATAGTGGATGGGATTTCAAGAAATCCCATCCTCACAATGCTTAACCCCTCTGCAGCGTGTTCATTTCATGGTGCGGAGTCGGAAGCGGCTGCCATTAGGTGACTGCAGGGACAAGCCGCCCTGCACCCGCCTCACATGGTGAGTACAGGACGGCTGCGGTCTCCCTGCGGCCACCCGCGGATTCACTCAGGTCTGGAGGAGCTGCGTCCAACACGCAGCTTCTCCGGACCGTGACCACACACCTTTAGTATGCAATCCAGAGAGGGGTATTTACGTCATACAGCGGCATGCAGTATGTGGGGAAGGACTAAATGCGGTCTGTGCTGCTATTTATGGATATTGGCCTGTGCTTGCTGCAATTGTCAGTGTGTGGCCAGAAAGCGTAACCTCTGGTCGTTACGTGACTTCCAGAAGTAGCAATCATGTGACTGTGACGTCCGTGCTCCCTGCATAAATTTTCTATGGGATTAAGCGGCTGTCCAGGCTTTTTATAAAACCTTTGTGTAGATCTAGTCTGCAAAATGCTGACAGTTTATAATTTACCCCCTGTCAGCCAGCATTTTGCAGGGTTACCTAGATATCATCTTTCTGCATCTGAAGGAGACCAACCAGAGGGTGCGTTTGTTCTGCTTGGGTGCAAATGTCATTACTTAAACTCAAAGGACGAAGATATTGGTAATCCCTGAGGGAGGTGCATAGCAGGCTCCGAAACGCTTAGGAAGAGGAATAAAAGAGCATCGTTGCACCAGCCCATGGTCTGGTTCTTTCATTACAGCAGCGCGGATCGCCATACACTTCGTTCTTTGAGTTTCAGTTGTACACTGTTTTACACGTGGGAATGTGGATCCAGCAGCAGATGTACATGCGCAAACACCACGTTGTGGGTCACACAACCTTATCAGGTGAGCACCCAACAAATAGGATATAGCCCTGTTACCATTGAGATAAGACCCTAATGCGCTTTATTGTCTCTTACCATATCCTAATGTCATTACTTGTTATTTTACTAGTCTCCTACAAACACGCCCCACACTGCAACAAGCCCTCCTCAGTTATACCACATATTTGTTTTTCTGCATCCAATCCCATGCGACTGGGACAATCCAAATTGGTATGTCACTATTACTTTGATCATGTGTGCCTCTAAGATGTTTCTTAAATGTATGTCATCTTATTTAACATGTGATTGATTTTCTGTTTTATTGTTTACTTATGTATAGAAAAAAAAGATCTGTTAATTTTTTCGTTTGGCAAATAAAATTATTTTGCTCTATCAAATCATTCTGAATTGTGTCAGTGTGTGCCAGCTTTTCAAAAATTATTGAACTTTTGTTCTGAGCACCACACATACTTGAGTGAGTCAAGTTCTTACCACTGATTTGTCAGTGGGCAAACGTACAAAATCAGCAAGGGATCAAATAATTATTTCCTTCACAGTATATGCCCCCAGCCTACCCAGTGCTGTATATGTCCTCAAACCTCCACAGTAATGTACATGCCCCCACTATCCCCAGTGTTCCTTTAGGGACCAGCCCTACTCAGTGCTTTATATGCCCCCATCCCTCCCCAATGTTGTTTATGTCCCCACCATCCCCAATGCCTCTGTGGCGCCCCTGCAGTCTATTTGCCACAGTGGTAGTTAACTCCATTGGCACTAATCCCACGTCTGAAGAGAATTCAGATATTCTATGATGGACTCCTCATACATGCACACACTTCTCAAACTCGGATCAGTGGACTCCCAGGCACTGATTGGGGAGAGGAGTCAGCTATAGTGAGATGTAGGAGGGATGGGTAGCACTTAGTAGTAAGAACTCAGAAACTAGTGAAACAGAGTCGAGCAGTGGATTAGTGTGTGGGCCTGCTGACAGCCTTTGGGCTATGCAGGACACAAGCTTTGGATGTGAGGCAGAATCTCAGGCTGTCAGAACTTCATGCCTGGCAGCAATCTGGAGGCTGCTGAGTAGCATGCTTGCCAGAGGCACAGTGACCGTCATAGGGCTAGAAAAACTGGTGTAGCTTTGGGGTCTTGAAAGTCCGTGGTCGCCTGCCTGCCTGCTAGTAGCCACGAGGAAGGAAGAGACACATAGGGAAGCGGATAGTACCTAGAACCCCAACTGAAGGAGAAAGACAGCTGGGAAGTAGAGATGAGCGATGTTCGATCGAACATGTTCACCAATTTCAAATTCGACCTGTTTTGGGCTATGTTCGAGTCATTCGACAAATACGAACGATTTGCTAAAAATGTGGTAATTCGAGGTTATGTTCGATAATGGTTCGTTGATCAAAAGTGTTACAGACTTTTCACAGCAATGCTTTTGTTCAACGTTATTATGAATTTCCGTGTCTAGGAATAGTGAGCGGGAGGGGAAGCTGGGGAGAGGTCTCTGGTCAAATAATTCAGATCTTCATTTTTTTTCCTTCCCGCACTTACTGTGGATGGTCCGGTCTGTAAGCCTATCAGCATGCATAGAGAAAAGTGCACTTTTTGCACACAAGGGCTTGTGTCATTGGCTGGGTATGTCACATGTCCTTGCCATATAAGAACCGGCCATTTTCCCTCCTCTACATTTTATCAGTGTTGGAGCTTAGTGTCAGATGCTGCCGCTGCTGCTGTGTACACTACGTAGAAAGATAGATAGTGATTCCATTCCAAGTTAGATAGAAAGATAGTAGGTTTAGGGACTCCTTCCAAGAACAGCCCTTTTAAGGGCTTAAAATCACTGTGTGCCAGGCAGGTTTGTTCCTGTGCTGTGCAAGCATTTTTTACAGCATCTGGTCAAATCTAGCCAAGTAAATCCTTTGTGGCTAGTAGCAGTGTGTGCCAGGCACTGGTGTAGCACTGTTGTGAAGAAAGTTACACCTCCTGTGTTTACTAACCTTTTTTTTACTGTTTCTAGCCCAGCTAAACCTTTTTGGCTAGTTGCAGTGTCAGCCAGGCACTAGTGTAGCACTGTTGAGAGGAAAGCTACATCTCCTGTGCTTACTAGCCTTTTTTTTTTTTTTACTGCGTCTAGCCAAGGAAATCCTTTTTGGCTAGTAGCAGTGGTTGGATAGGTAGCTGTTGTCCTGTGTTCTGTTGAAATCTACCGCTACACAGCACAGAAAACACTTTTGTATTGCATCTGCCCAAACCTACTGACCAAAACCTATTTAGGGTAGTACCAGAGTTTGAGTAGGTAGCTATAATCCAGTGTTCTTTTGAAATCTACCTCCACACAGCACAGAAAACACTTTTGTATTGCATCTGCCCAAACCTATTTACCAAAATCTATTTAGGGTAGTACCACTGTTTGGCCACTCAGCTCTGCTAGTTTTACATCCATAGTTCTTTGAGCCAACAACTACAGAGTTGCCTATTAGTTACCCTCAAATATAAATGGTAAAAGATCTGCTGATGGTGGAATGGGAATAGATGTGTTGGAAAGGGTACAAATGCGAACGATTTGCTAAAAATTCGGTAATTCGAGGTTATGTTCGATAATGGTTTTTTGACCTAAAACGTTATTGACTTTTCACATCAATGATTTTGTTCAATGTTATTATGAGTTTCAGTATCTAGGAAAAGTGGGTGGGAGGGGAAGCCGGGGAGAGGTTTGTTGGGGAAAGGAAATCCTTTTTGGCTAGTAGCAGTGATTGGATAGGTAGCTGTGGTTCAGTGTTCTGTTGAAATCTACTGCCACACAGTGCAGAAAACACTTTTGTATTGCATCTGCTAAAACCTACTTACCAAAACCTATTTAGGGTTGTACCATAGTTTGACTAGGTAGCTGTAATCCAGTGATCTGTTGAAATCTAACCCCACACAGTGCAGAAAACACTTTTGTATTGCATCTGCCCAAACTCACTTACCATAATCTATTTAGGGTAGTACCACTGTTTGGCCACTCAGCTCTGCTAGTTTTAGAACCATACATTTTTGTGCCAACAACTACAAAGTTGCCAATTAGTTACCCTTAAATATGAGTGGTAAAAGGTCTGCTGATGGTGGAAAGGGGAATAGGCATGTTGGAAAGGGTAAAAATCTGTGTGTCCATGGGGTAGATGCTAAAGTAACAGAAACATCTGCTGAACAAATACCGTCTTCAAGCCAAACTAAAATGTCTACTTCTTTTCATGGACAATTTACTATCATCCCTTTCTTATGCAGCAGAGCATTGCTAAAACTTGTAGATGAGGCCCAAAAAGAGCAGGTGCTTCAATGGATATTAAGCGCTCCATCAAGTGGGCTCTCCTCCACCTAAACTTCAACATAACAAACACTCGAGTCCTGAGAGGTGTCACCTCAATCGCACTTGCTTGCTCATAGCTCTCAAGTTTGCAGCCACCCTACTGACTATGGGTTAACACAGATGGGCGAGTCTGCAGAGCTATTCACTCATACTATAACCTGGGAATCAGAGGTCTGCTCTAAAGCTTCAGTGAGTCAAGAAGAGGAAATGATCTGCACCGATGCCCAAAATCGTTGTGAGTCGGATCCAGGCCCAGATGAAGAAGGGTCCGAGCATAATGTAGACCCTCATTCCCAAACTGTAACCCCCGTTGGTGGAAACAATGAGGCAGATGATGATGAGACTCAGATACCTTATTGGAATGACAACTGCTCAGGGCAGAAAGAGGTTGGCTCTGAGGACAAAGAGTATGAGAACACACAGGGTGATGATGAGGATGGAGAATCTACTTACTGTCAACTCACAGGCAGGCAGTTGATGAGCTCAGCAGCGAGGGTGGAGGAGGATGCTAGTGACGAGGTTAGGTTGCAGCTTCCTGGACAGAGACGGTGTTCTGGCAGCACGTCAAGAACTGCGTCCTCAGCCACAACTCTGCCTCTGTGTAGAAGTCGCTGTGGCTCTGCAGGTCGCATGGGCGCTAAGCCTTGCCTAGCCTGGGCCTTTTTTCAGATTAACATGAGTTGGATCATTCTTTGTATCTGCCAAATTTGTAAACAAAATCTAAGTAGAGGTCAAAAAATCAATAGTTTGAGTACTTCATGCATGAACCGTCAAATGGACATGAAGCATAAGTCACAATGGGAAGCTCCCTGTGCTACAATGAGGCCTAGTGGGCCAGGCCAACCACCATCTGGCTCATGAAGTGCATCTGCGTCTTCTTCAACCTCTGTGACTGTGGGACAGCTGTCACACAGGCTTTTGGCTGCAGAATTTCCACCTGTTTAAACGCAACAACCAGTGTGATTGACAGGTCGTCAGCTGTTTTGGAAGTGGAAACACCTGCTGGTGTTGAGCGCTGTCAGACATCGAGAGCACCACCTTTTTATGAATGTGGCATAATATGTCTGCCTGCACCTCCCTCACAGACCAGCAGTTTGTCTGGGATACCCTACTCAACCCTGTCTCAGCACAGCAGCCAGCCCTCAGTCCCTCAGCTGTGGACAAGTAAAAGACCATTTCCTCCTACCCATGCCAAAGCTAAGGTTGAACTTCACCATCTGCAAGCTGCTGGGTACAGAAATGCTGCCTTTCCGGCTGGTGCATACAGAGGATTTTCGAGACCTTATGGCTGTCGCCGTGCCCCAGTACCAGATGCCCAGTTGCCAGTACTTCTCGAAGAAAGCTGTGCCTGCGCTACACCAGCATGTTGCAAACAACATCACCACTTCCTTGAGAAACTCTGTGTGTAACATAGTAACATAGTATTTAATAATAATAATAATAATAATAATAAATCTTTATTTATTTAGCGCAAACATATTCCGTAGCGCTTTACAATACAGTGGTTAGAGTACAGAAAATATAATACAGTAAGTAATTACAGTAGAGAACAAATACAGTACAATAATTGGATACAAAACAATAGGCGTAGAATCAATGTAAAAAAGAAAATACAATAAATAAAGCAATAAATGAAGGTGACCCTGCTCAAAAGAGCTTACAATCTACAACGGGACAGGGGTAGCGCAAGGTACAGGGGCTTATTGCACTAATGGTCCAGGCATCTTGAGGGAATGGGGGATAAAAATAAGCTTATATGAATGGTCACCAGACAATCTGTGTAGACCTTTTTGGTTTGGTGGAGTTTAAGGTTGAATAACTAGTAATATTATATTTTTCAAGAAAGGCATCCAGGCCACTCTTAAATTTTAGTAGTGACTCAATCATTACAACATCATGTGGCAGAGAGTTCCATAGTCTCACTGCTCTTACAGTAAAGAATCCACATCTGTGATTATGATTAAACGTTCTTTCCTCCAGACGTAGAGGATGCCCCCCTGTCCCCGTCTCAGGCCTAAGAGAAAAAAGACCATTAAAAAGGTCTCTGTACTGTCCCCTAATATATTTATACATTATTATAAGATCACCCCTAAGCCTTTGTTTTTCCAAACTAAATAACCCCAAGTTTAATAACCTGTCTTGGTAATGCAGACCCCTCAGTCCTCTAATAACCTTGGTCGCTCTTGTGGCACCCTGGCACCTTGTTGGGCACCACAGAACTCCTTAGGGCACGAATGGAGCTAGCAGCAAGCAACACTCTCAGAACACCTAACAACAACTACAACACCCTAGAACACCTGTTTCACCCCGAGCCTCTAGGGGGAGCTCCACTGGTCACTTTGAGCCAGTTCCCCCTATAAATAGGGTCTTGGAGGGAGAAACTTCAGAGTGTGCAGACGCTAGGAGAGCTGCAGGTTGTGTGTGATCTCCACCTTATGAGACATACACAAGGCCCAACCAGCCATCCAGCCAGTGAGGAAACCCTTGCAATTGGGGTTAGAGGAAAAGGAGAAGCACCTCTCAGGGACACCAGAGTGATCATAACTCTCTCCCTTAATAACCGGTTACTGGAACCGAAGCTGTGGGAACTACATAGCTACCACAGGGAACCAGCATACTTCACAGGGAGACTAGCCCCCTGTTCACCTGCCGCACCTACCAGCGAGAGCCCAGGGAAGAAAATAGAATTATCATCACCCTTTTACAGTGCCCTCAGTGCAGCTACCCAGGTGAAATCCGTTCCATCGAACATACTGCCCGGTCCGGCTGGATTCATATCCACCCGACCTTTGCACCAGAAGTACAGAGAGAAGGAAGCCTACACTAACTGCTTGCTGTGAACCTCCAGGAGTGCTAACTTCACTAACCCGGTCTGGCGTACCTGATATCCATCAGTAAAGGTACAAAAAAGACTTTGGCGTGTCTGTGTCTGACTCCTGGGCCTAACAGCAGTACTACCGCAGCTGCCTCACAACATCTTGTGCAGCTCCGGGGACTCCCGCTCATCCTGTGGGGAGAGTTCCATCTTGCTGCCTAACATCCCCTGGAGGCCCAGCAGCGCCGGTGAAGTCACCGGAACACCCGCAGGTGGCGTCACGAAGACAATTAATCCCTACTGTTCAGCCATC
Source organism: Allobates femoralis (assembly GCA_033576535.1). Taxonomy (NCBI): domain Eukaryota; kingdom Metazoa; phylum Chordata; class Amphibia; order Anura; family Aromobatidae; genus Allobates; species Allobates femoralis. The sequence goes on from JARQOC010000001.1 coordinate 349,319,393, forward strand.
CCCCCCTATTGATCTGGACCACCGGGCCCCACAGCCGCAGGCGCGGTTCCGTGACAAGAGGAGAGTCAACACCTGCGACGTGCAGAACCCGGCTACGGTGAGTCCGTCTTCTCTTCACACGCTCTAGTTCAGCTGTGTCTTTTTTATACACCGGAGACCAGAATTGTACACAGTATTCTAAGTGTGGTTGCACTAGTGACTTGTATAGAGGTAAAATTATGTTCTCCTCATGAGCATCTATGCTTCTTTTAATACATCCCATTATTTTATTTGCCTTTGCCGCAGCTGTCTCACACTGGACACTAAATGTGAGTTTATCATCTACCCATACACCCAGGTCTTTTTCAGTGGTAGTTTTGCCCAATGTTTTACAATTAAGCATATAATTATACATTTTATTTCCTCTGCCCAAGTGCATGACCTTACATTTATCCCCATTGAAGCTCATTTGCCATTTAGCAGCCCAAGCTTCAAGTTTACATAAATCCCCCTGCAATATAAAATTGTCCTCCTCTGTATTGAATACCCTGCAGAGTTTAGTGTCATCTGCAAATATTGAGATTCTACCCTGTATGCTCCCTACAAGGTCATTAATAAGTATGTTAAAAAGAATCGGGCCCAATACTGAGCCCTTTGGTACCCCACTGTTAACTGTGACCCATTCTGAGTGTGTTCCATTAATAACCACCCTTTGTTTCCTATCACTGAGCCAGTTCTTAACCCACTTACACATATTTTCCCCTATCCCCATTACCCTCATTTTATGTATCAACCTTTTGTGTGGCACCGTATCAAAAGCTTTTGAAAAGTCCATATACACCACGTCCACTGCATTTCTTTGGTCCAGTCCAGAACTTACCTCTTCATAGAAGCTTATCAGATGAGTTTGACAGGTACGGTCCCTTGTAAACCCTTGTTGATATTGGGTCATGAAGTTATTTTTATTCAGATACTCCAGTATAGCATCTTAGAAAACCCTCTAGGATTTTACCCACAGTAGAGGTTAAGCTTACAGGCCTATAATTTCCAAGTTCAGTTTTTGTCCCCTTTTTGAATATTGGCAGCACATATGCTATATGCCAGTCCTGTGGTTTATCTATGACGGTACTTAATTCCTGCAGTATTCTGGGGTGTATCCCATCCGGGCCTGGGGATTTGTCAACTTTAGTGATTTTTAGACGGTGCCGTACTTCCTGTTGGGTTAAGCAGGTGACATTTAATTGAGAATTTTTGTTATCACTGATCATATTGTCTGTCATGGGATTTTCTTGTGTAAATACTGTTGCCAAAAAGTCATTTAGCATATTGGCTTTTTCCTCATCCTCATCCACTATTTCACCCAGACTATCTTTCAGGGGGCCAACACAATCATTTTTTAGTTTCTTACTATTTACTACTTAAAGAATATTTTGGATTCTTTTTTACTTTCTCTGGCAATGAGTCTCTCTGTCTCAATCCTTGCTGCCTTGATTTGCTTAATTTTCTGTATTTATCTAATGCCTCATCACTACCTACTTGCTTTAAATGCTTTCTTTTTGTCACTTATTGCGCCCCTTATAGCTTTATTTAGCCATAGTGGTTTCCTCCTATTTCTAGCATGCTTATTCCCATAGGGTATACATTGTACACAGGTCCTATTCAGGATGCTAATAAACGTCTCCCATTTTCTTTATGTACTTTTATGTCTCAGGACATCGTCCCAGTTTATTGCACTAAGATCATCTCTCAACCGTTGGAAATCTGCCTTCCTGCAGTTTAGGGTCCTTGTAGCCATACCTCCCAACTTTTGAAGAAGAGAAAGAGGGACAACTCACGTGGGGAGGTGTGTGCGGCGCGCTGTGCGCGCCGCGGCAAATTTTAGGCCACGCCCCTGACCACACCCATTTCACAGCTGGCCACACCCATATCCACGCCCAAACCACACCCATTCAGCACTGCTGGTCACACTGTTTCATAAACAATAATTATAAACAGAAAAAAATAAATGTATTTATAAATGAATTAAAGTATTAATGCAAACTTGGTAAAAATATTTCTTTTAAATTAGAATGTAAAAGCTGCAGATTACAGAACAGCTCCACTCTATTAGATAAATTATCTTTAACAATCTTGTGCTTTTGGTTAATGGGAGGAATTAGAGAATACCGTGTTTCCCCGAAAGTAAGACCCTGTCTTACATTTTTTTGGGGGCCGTCGCAGCGCATGACGTCATCGCGACTGCGACCGGCCGGTCACATTATCCGGGAGACAGCCGAGGACAGAGGACGGACGCGCTGGCTGCTGCAAGAAGACCCTGGAGGGTAAGATGTCTGCAGCAGCAGCAGCAGCGGTGGGGGCCTCAGAACAGGGGGGTAGTGTACCAGCAGGAGGGGGCCCATATATACAGTATAATGCACTGCTCCCCCTGTCGCTGATTGACAGGGGGATGCAGTAAATATGTAATGAGCGGGCGCACGTGACGTGCGACCCGCTCCCGCTCCCCCCCCTCCGCTAGGGGCCTTACATTGGCCCCCCCGGTTGTAAGGCCTTATAATCGGGGGAGGCCTTACATTAGCAGGCCCCCCCTTTACCCCTAGGCGGCCTTACAATCGGGGGGGCCTTACTTTCGGGGAAAGACGGTAGTTGACTTATTTTTCTGCATATCTGCTGAAATCATGAGGAGCATTAGGGCCACTTTACACACACCAATTTCTGTGTCCAACTTCTGACCAACTTGCTGGTTGCAGTGATATCATGGACACATTGTTACATTGTACACAGTCACAAAATGGAGCAATGTGTCCATGATTTCACTGCAACCAGCAAGTTGGTCAGAAGTTGGACACAGAAGTTGGTGTGTGTAAAGCGGCCATTACCCTCACCTCTCTCAACAGTGAGGTCAAATTAAGCAGAATGACCGGCTGGAGTGTCTGTGACTATAAATCGGCAGCGGGCAGAACAGACAGACAGACTTGCCTGTCAATTCTAAGGGTACCGTCACACGCGGCAACATTGCTAGCAATGTCACTGGCAATTTGCTGGTTGCAGTGAAATCACGGACACATTGTTACATTTGTACACAGCAACAAAATAGAACAATGTGTCCATGATTTCACTGCAACCAGCAAATTGCCAGTGAAATTGCACTAGTGTATTTGTGGTTGAGTGCTATTCAAAAAAAAAAAGATTGTAAGTGTAAAAAAATCGGCCCACTTTTCTGGATAAAAATCACACTGAAAGGCACTAAAGGCCGGGTTACACATACCGGTAGTGAGGATGGAATTTCTTGAAATCTCATCCACTATGCTATTACTGTACTACGCAGCTTTTGGACGCAGCGGCAAGACTCTGCATCCAAAACGCTGCGTACACTGATCGTGTACACGCACCCTTAGCAGTCCTGGCTCCTACAGAGCAGTTATCGGTTCCTCATCCCCTGGTCCCTGCATTACACACAGCTGTGTTACATTGTCACCTGTATAAAGACTCCTGTCCACACAATGAATCAGTCACCTCTAGGGATGAGCGAGTATACTCGTTACTATTCGGTACTCGCCGAATAGTACGGTACTCGGGCTACTCGTTACTCTGCGAGTTTCCTTGCGATTACTTGCTAAGTAACGAGTACAATGTAAGTCAATGGGAATTGCGAGTAATTCCGAGCTTACTACAGGGATAAGAGACCAAGATTGCAGAACCAAGAGCCAATGCATGGCTACCGCCATTAGGCAAAAAAGTCCACTTCTTTCAATATTTTTGTGCTGTTTTTCCTTTTTTTTTTTTACACTCATAACTCTATTATATACTAGATGGTGGCCCAATTCTAACGCATCGGGTATTCTACAATATGTATGTAGTTGACATACTGTGACTGACAGAACTTGTTCAGTCTACGTGAGTGAACTACAAAGCTCCTCCTGTCACCGCTCCTCCGTCTCTCCTCCTGTCACCGCTCTTTCTGTCCCCGCTCCTCCGTCTCTCCTCCTGTTACCGCTCCTCATGTCTCCTCCTGTCATCGCTCCTCCTGTGACCTCTCCTCCGTCTCTCCTCCTGTCACCGCTCCTCCGTCTCTCCTCCTGTCCCCGCTCCTTCGTCTCTCTCCCGTCAGCGCTCGTTATTCGCTCCTTCTGTCACCGCTCCTCCTGTCACTGCTCCTTCATCTCTCCTGTCACTGCTCGTCCATTGCTTCTCCTGTCACCGCTCCTCCTATCCCGCCTCCTCTGTCTCTCCTCCTGTCACCGCTCCTCCTGTCCCCGCTCCTTCGTCTCTCCTCCTGTCACCACTCGTCCATTGCTTCTCCTGTCACCGCTCCTCCTATCCCGCCTCCTCCGTCTCTCCTCCTGTCACACGCTCCTCCTGTCCCCGCTCCTTCGTCTCTCCTCCTGTCACCTCTTGTCCATCGCTCCTCCTGTCACCGCTCCTCCTGTCACCGCTCCTTCATCTCTCCTGTCACTGGTCGTCCATCACTCCTCCTGTCATCGCTCCTCCTGTCACCGCTCCTTCGTCTCTCCTGTCACTGCTCGTCCATCGCTCCTCCTGTCACCGCTCCTTCGTCTCTCCTGTCACCGCTCGTCCATCGCTCCTCCTGTCACCGCTCCTTCGTCTCTCCTGTCACCGCTCGTCCATCGCTCCTTCTGTCACCGCTCCTCCTGTCACGGCGGATTTCCGTTACAGACAGAAAGACGCGATTAGACAATTATATAGTAGGATGTAGCAGAGCTGGTGCTGTATTTTTTGTTCATTGTGATTATCTGTATGTCCTGCAATAGATTGACCTGCACTCCAATAACAAACTATGAACGATACACAAACCATTTCAGCTCTGCTATGTCAAACTCAAATGTGCTACATCTACACTTATATACTGCTCCCAGCCTTCCAACAGTTGCCATGTATATATTTAGATGTAGCAGAGTTCATGCTGTGTTGTTTGTGCATTGTGATATCTGTGCTGCTGTAGATTGAGCTGCACTCCTATAACAAACACTACAATGCCACCTGACCACCTCAGCTGTGGCGGTGTCACATCTTCCATGATAGTGGACGCTTCCACTGTGGGAGGAGTGTCATGCAGTGATGGCCTGACATGCTCAATCGCACAGAGGGAGAGATGCAGGATATCATGGAAGATGTGTCACCGCAGTACGGGGAGTGGGTAACAACGAGGGGGACGGGGCTGAGAATTCACAATGCGGTGAGGGGTGACAAAGGGGGGCTGAAAGGACGGACACTTCAAATAGCCGGTGGGAAAGCCGACTTCACCGCCCACTTTCCTGGCCGCTATTTAAAGTGAAGCGCTGTCTCTCTGTAACGGAAATCCCACGTCACTGATTGGTCGCGGAGCAGCCAATCAGCGATACAGGATTTCCGTTACAGAAAGAAAGACGCGATAAGGCAATTTTATAGTAGGATTACACACATACACACTTGAGACTGCTGTGGGCTGAATACACAATAGCTATATACATAATAGAGAATACACAATAGAGATGGCTATGGGCCGTATAGACAATGGGGATGGCTGCTGGCCGTATAGACAATGGGGATGGCTGCTGGCCGTATAGACAATGGGGATGGCTGCTGGCTGTATAGACAATGGGGATGGCTGCTGGCCGTATAGACATTGGAGATGGCTGTAGGCTATAAACACAATAGAAAATACACAATAGAGACTGCTGCTACTATCCATCCATCCCATTGTCACCCCAGGTTGCTATCTTCGGCTGTAATAGCGCCTTACCTGACTCCACACTCCTGATCCCGGATGCTTCTTCCTCTGCCGCTCCTGGTCTCCCGCTTGCCGTCACCAGTCGACACCCTGCACCAGCCAGCATTCGGTGGTGGCACCCGGAAGCCGCCAGCACCCGGCACCAGCCGCCAGCATCCGACAGCCGGCATCAGGCAGCACCCAGCAGCCACCAACACCCAGCAGGCAGCCGCCAGCATCCGGCACCAGCCGCCAGCATCCGACAGCCTCCGGCACCAGGTGGCAGCCGCCGGCACCTGGTGGCAGCCGCCGGCACCAGGTGGCAGCCGCCGGCACCCGGCACCAGGCAGCACCCGATAGCCACCAACACCCAGCAGGCAGCTGCCGGCACCAGATGGCAGTCGCCAACACCTGGCACCAGGTGGCAGCTGTCAGCACGCAGCCACCAGCACCCGGCAGCAGGTGGAAGCCGCCAGCACCCGGCACCAAGTGGCAGCCGCCAGCACCCGGCACCAGGTGGCAGCCGCCAGCACCAGGTGGCAGCCGCCAGCACCCGGCACCAGGCAGCACCCGGTAGCCACCAACACCCAGCAGGCAGCTGCCGGCACCAGGTGGCAGTCGCCAACACCTGGCACCAGGTGGCAGCTGCCAGCACGCAGCCACCAGCAACCGGTGGAAGCCGCCAGCACCTGGCATCAGGTGGCAGCCGCCAGCACCCGGCATCAGCCGCCAGCACCCGACACCAGGTGGCAGCCACCAGCACCCGGCACCAGGTGGCAGCCGCCAGCACCCGGCACCAGGCAGCACCCGGTAGCCACCAACACCCAGCAGGCAGCTGCCGGCACCAGGTGGCAGTCGCCAACACCTGGCATCAGGTGGCAGCTGCCAGCACCGAGCACACAGCCACCAGCACCAGGCAGCAGGTGGAAGCCGCCAGCACCCGGCAGCCGCCAGCACCCGGCAGCAGGCGGCAGCTGCCAGCCAGCACCAAGTGGCAGCCACCAGCACCCGACACCAGGTGGCAGCTGCCAGCACCTGGTGACAGGTGGCAGCTGCCAGCACCCGGCAGCCGCCACCAACTGGGAGCCGCCAACTGCCGGCACCAGCCAGCTGCCGGCACCCTGGAGCCGCCAGTGCCGGCGGCAGGATATTCAAATGTCCTCCTCCAGTCTCTTAGTGAGCCTTCAGCTCACCGCCGCGGCCTGTGAAGGGAGATGCAAAGGCAGCCGGCCGGGGCGGGGCGGGCCGGATGACTGAGGTGGGGGGGCGGGACTCACTCACCCGAGGACACACAGCCTCGGTCTGGCCCTAACTGCGGCCCTGAATCCACCGGCCTGGGGGGGAAAAATGCCTCCCTGCAACCAGCCCCAGTCTGCCACTGAGGCAGACACCGACATGGTTTCATCAGAGGGGGCGTGGCGCTGAGTTTCAGTGCACAGCGCGGGACATGAAAGATCCCGATCGGGACACCGGGGCAGTGTCGGCAAATCGGGACTGTCCCGGTGGATCCGGGACACTTGGGAGGTCTGCTTGTAGCCCCTCTACTACACATCTTATTAAAGGATACTTGAAAACTTGACAGGATGCATTTCACCACAGACACTTGGACGAGTAAGCATGGACAGGGGTGTTACATGTTGCTGACTGGGCACTGGGTGACTAAGGTGACAGCAGGAGAAGGGGCTGCTGTACAAGTCTTGCCATCCCCACGGGTTGTGCATCAAACCTCTGTATCTAGACATTCCTCCACTGCTTCTGCCTCCTCCATCTCTTCTATGTCCTCCACCTGCGCCCAAAGCCTGTCTGGTAATGTGACCCACATTCAAACTAGGCAGAAGGAATCCAGCAGACCTCCTTACTATGCTGGCAGCAGGGCTCAACGCAATCAGGTGGTGTTTACGTTAAAATGTCTGGGAAACGTGAGTCACACAGCTGAGGAGTTGTGGTCAGCTCTGGAGACCGAGTTTAATCAATGGTTGTCTCCACTGAACCTGCAGCCAGGGAAGGCAGTATGGGATAATGCTACAAACCTGGGTGCGGCTCTTTGCCGAGGCAAGGTGACACACGTGCCTTGTATGGCTCACGCCTTGAACCTGCTCATCCAGCAATTTCTAGCCTACTATCCCGGCCTAGATGCGCTTCTGCAGAAGGCACGGTCGCTGTGTGCTCACTTCAGCCATTTGCATTCCCCAGCTCAATGACTTGCATCGCTACAGAAATCATTCGGCCTGCAGGTTCACCGCCTAAAATGCGACGTGCCGACATGATGGAATTCCACTCTGCACATGCTGCAGCAACTGTTGCAGCAGCAATTATCCCTGGTGCAATATGTTGTGATGTATAGCCTGGGCCTATGTGATCTAGAGGTGGGGCAAATCACACTGCTGGAGTGGTGTCAGATCAAAGACCACTGCACCATTCTGCAGAGAGCAAGGACTGTTCCACCCGTGTCAGCCTGGGGAAACTAAACGCTTGTGTACTTTTCAATGTGCTGCATTAAACTCCCCATTTCAATATTTCAACTCTGAGGCAATTGATGGTTGTGTCTAATTTTTTTGAAAAATGGAGACTGTTGTTGGGGTCTCGTTGCTGTTTATTGCTTGACTTGAGAAAGGCCCTCTGAGCTCAGTACCTATCCCTGACATTCCTGCCCCTGTTTCTGAATATTCAACCTTTTTGTGCAACGAACCAGTGATTAACAAATTTGCTGTATTCACATCCACCAATTTTGGGTGCTTAAAAGCAGTGATTACTACATCTTCTTTAATGTTTGGACAGCACTCCTTGTTGCAAACCATGCTTTTCTTTATTGGCCCATCAGGACTGAACGTTTCGGTTCTTGAGGAACCAAAACGTTCAGTCCTGATGGGCCAATAAAGAAAAGCATGGTTTGCAACAAGGAGTGATGTCCGATTTTTTTTTTTTTTTTTTGGTAACTGTATGCAGCTGAATACTGCTGGACCTTTGCACCCGAAGTAAACTGTTCCTAGTGCTGCTTTCAATTTTTTCCTATCCCTTAATGTTTGTGTAAACTGGTTTTGGGTATCAAATCAGGTTTTGTCAAATGTGATGTATACTCATGAACAGTTTTTGGGCCCTTAAAAGCATTGTTTGGTCAATCTCCCCTGTCCAAAAGGCCTAAACAGGTCATTGACCTACCTGACTAGTTCTTCCTGTAATACTACACAAAACTTATAGTTGTCTTATCTGTGTATGACGGGGCATACAGTGCCTACAAGTAGTATTCAACCCCCTGCAGATTTAGGTGCTTTGATAAGATGCAAATAAGTTAGAGCCTTCAAACTGCAAACGAGAGTAGGATTTATTAACAGAAGCATAAATCTTACAAACCAAAAAGTTATGTTGCTCAGTTGAATTTTAATAAATTTTAAACATAAGTGTGGGTCAATTTTTATTCAACCCCTAGGTTTAATATTTTGTGGAATAACCCTTGTTTGCAATTACAGCTAATAATCGTCTTTTATAAGACCTGATCAGGCCGGCACAGGTCTCTGGAGTTATCTTGGCCCACTCCTCCATACAGATCTTCTCCAAGTTATCTAGGTTCTTTGGGTGTCTCATGTGGACTTTAATCTTGAGCTCCTTCCACAAGTTTTCAATTGGGTTAAGGTCAGGAGACTGACTAGGCCACTCCATCACCTTGATTTTTTTCCCTCTTGAACCAGGCCTTGGTTTTCTTGGCTGTGTGCTTTGGGTCGTTGTCTTGTTGGAAGATGAAATTACGACCCATCTTAAGATCCTTGATGGAGGAGCGGAGGTTCTAGGCCAAAATCTCCAGGTAGGCCATGCTATCCATCTTCCCATGGATGCGGACCAGATGGCCAGGCCCCTTGGCTGAGAAACAGCCCCACAGCATGATGCTGCCACCACCATACTTGACTGTAGGGATGGTATTCTTGGGGTCGTATGCAGTGCCATTCAGTCTCCAAACGTCACGTGTGTGGTTGGCACCAAAGATCTCGATCTTGGTCTCATCAGACCATAGAACCTTGAACCAGTCTGTCTCAGAGTCCTCCAAGTGATCATGAGCAAACTGTAGACGAGCCTTGACATGACGCTTTGAAAGTAAAGGTACCTTACGGGCTCGTCTGGAACGGAGACCATTGCGGTGGAGCACGTTACTTATGGTATTGACTGAAACCAATGTCCCCACTGCCATGAGATCTTCCCGGAGCTCCTTCCTTGTTGTCCTTGGGTTAGCCTTGACTCTTCGGACAAGCCTGGCCTCGGCACGGGAGGAAACTTTCAAAGGCTGTCCAGGCCGTGGAAGGCTAACAGTAGTTCCATAAGCCTTCCACTTCCTGATGATGCTCCCAACAGTGGAGACAGGTAGGCCCAACTCCTTGGAAAGAGTTTTGTACCCCTTGCCAGCCTTGTGACCCTCCACGATCTTGTCTCTGATGGCCTTGGAATGCTCCTTTGTCTTTCCCATGTTGACCATGTATGAGTGCTGTTCACAAGTTTGGGGAGGGTCTTAAATAGTCAGAAAAGGCTGGCAAAAGAGATAATTAATCCACACATGTGAAGATCATTGTTCTTTGTGCCTGAACTACTTCTTAATACTTTAGGGGGACCAAACAGAATGCTGGTGGTTTGAGGGGTTGAATAATAATTGACCCACACTTATGTTTAAAATTTAGTAAAATTCAACTGAGCAACATAACTTTTTGGTTTGTAAGATTTATGCTTCTGTTAATAAATCCTACTCTCGTTTGCAGTTTGAAGGCTCTAACTTATTTGCATCTTATCAAACCACCTAAATCTGCAGGGGGTTGAATACTACTTGTAGGCACTGTAACATTGATAGGAGCGCTTGAGCTTTGTGTTAATTAGGCCTACTAGGCCTACGCAGCTCACTGACCTACCTGACTAGTTTTTTTGGTAATACTCCACAAAACTGATAGTGGTCCCACCTGTGTGTGGTGGGGAATGACATTGATGGGGGCACTTGCATGAGCTTTAAGTTTATCTGGCCCAGTAGGCATAAACAGGTCACTGACTTACCTCTCTAATATTTCCTGTAATACTACATGAAAGTTATACTTTTCCCACCTGTGTGTGTGTGTGTGTGTGGCAGAGCATAACATTGATTGGAGTGCTTGCATGAGCTTTGAGTTTATCCGGCCTACTAGGCCTAAATAGCTCACTGACCCACTTGACTATTTTTTTCTGTAATATTTCACAAAACTGATAGTGGTCCCACCTTTGGGTGCCAGGGCGTAACATTGATGGGAGTGCTTACATGAGCTCTGAGTTTAACCTGCCCAGTAGGCCTAAACAGGTCAGTGACTTACCTCTCTAGTTTTTCCTGTAATACTCCACAAAACTAGTATTTGCTGAGCAATGTGTTACCTTGAAATGCTAGGCCAGGTCCTGTTCCAGACCCTGTGCACTTCAGGCAGGCTGAGCCATTCAGCAATTTTTGGTGCCATTTTGCTCTGGTCTGACCCTTTGGGAAGAGTAAGGACTTTTGTTGGGGTCCCCTTGCTGTGTGGTACATGATATGAGAAGGGTGTGACATGCCTATACCTCCTGTGTCTCATCCTCCTTTTTCTCCTCCACCTCTTTTTACTTAATGTAGAAAACTACTGCCACTTTTCCACTTGTCAATTCAAAGTCAGTTTCACTCACCTCTGAAATATTAGGTGAATGTTAACCACCTTCTATTTTGAAGTGCTTTGGAAGAGTGTGCAGGCTGGCACAGACTGTCTCGTGCACCCATGCTACGCCATGAGACTATTTGTACTGTGGGTAGATTGTTGTCACTTTTCCTGATGTTTGTTGTCTATTCTGAGTAGTTTGGCAGCTTTTGGACACTTTTGAAGTTGTTTTCTATGTGTTTGCTGTAGCGTGCCATTGATTACATTTGGGTGTTTAAAGAACATTCAACGAGCAATTCGTTGAACACACCCCAATTCGGTGAATCGAATCGAATGCAAACACTTACTTGGTGGCTCATCACTACTGGGAAGGCCATATACATGTCCATCATAGCAGTGCTGAGTTCTTCTCAGAACTCAGACTGACCAGATTGCCCTGGACTTCCTCTGGTCCCACTTGGTTGGGGATGGTTAAAGTGGGCTCAGAGCCAGCCTATGGTGCGGGGACTCCTCACCTGCTCGGGGGAGTAGGGGGTTACTTAATGTCCCCATAGCACCCCTTCCCAGTAATCACTGAACTCAAACTGGGCTCTGGGGATGCAGACAAAACCCCTGTCCCAGAGGAGATGGCTCAGTAAGGACTAGGGGAGTGAAGCGACCGATGATGCGGCAGAGACTGTAACAGAGGGAGCGTCAGCCTCTGAAACCCCTCCGGAGCCTGAACTCTATTGCTGGGTGCAATAGTTTTCTACCTGCCACCTCTCTCAGCCCTGGAGTGCCCTCCATGAAACCAGCCAGCAGCTGACACTTATGACTCCGAGGTACAAACCCTGCTACCATGCGGGAGGGTATTGTTGTGGGCTTCAACAGAAAACGTGGGTACGGGTTTATTGGAGGAAAAGCAGTGGTCCAAGACATGTATGTAAATTATTGAGATGTCCTGCTCATGCTGTGGGCCAGGCGACAAAGAACCTTCTGGCCTTGAGACCTAGATAAATATACTTTGCAATGTGCATACCCAGGTTGGAGTGCGGTATGAGTGCACCAACTAGCTGCAGGAGAACTGGACCTCTACCCCATCTATGGCCAAGACTCTGACTCTGCTAGCTCCGTAGGTGGGCCGTCAGCTGACACTGGTTGTGCACCCAGCCGTGAACTGCATGACCCTGTTGTATGGCCCCGTACACCCATACCAGTGGCACGTACACCCACTGTCAGAGGCAGAGGTTTAATAATTCTAACCAATCCTACCCAAGTTACTTCGGTCACAGGAGCAAGAGGAACTGTGCATGTGAATGTGATGTCAACCCCAGCCAGGGAACAACAAATTGTTAACCACCCCCACTGCACCATCAATATTGGGTGGTCTCAAAATCCTGGGCCACCCTGAAATGCTAGTAGCTCATTCAGCACAGAGGAATACTAGGGTGCCTGCTGGACCCTATTTCTAAGGACTTATGTTGTTACAAATTTTACATGTTTATTAGATAGAGAGTAAAAATTGGTACTACAATTAGTCAAAGTGAACTGCACTGTTATGTAAGTGTAATGACCGGTGGCAAGGCCGCGGGTGTGTGTGTATGATCTTTCTCAACAGAATCCCCATACTCAGGTTTAAACCGTAATAACGTTTCTTTACTGTCAAACATGTTTATATCACAGTCAACCGAACTATATGCGCACTTGTATATATTAGAGTCTCTGGATCTTCACTTCTTCCGGGTACGCAGCAAGAAAAAACACAACAATGAAGGTATCTTTCCCTAACTTTCCCTAAAATCACGTACCAGTCTATCACAGAAGAAGATGTCGCTCCCACGTAGCAGGCCTGGGGATTTCACGATGACGGGTCCCGGTGCAGCGCTGAAGGGGGAAACTCCTCAGTCTTCTTCTTTGGTCTCCTTCTGCAGGTAACGGGATTTTTCTTTGTTAGTCTCTCCCAGTCTCAGGGCACACACGAGCAGCAGAAGGGAGCCCACAGTAGCACAAAAGTCTCTCTGTCTCGGGGGCACCCCGAGCAGCAGGAGGGAGATCACGGCAGTACAAATGGCTCCCTTATGTCGGTCACGGCTCCTGCACATGCACTCCGGGTGCTCGGCGGGCAAGGTTTTGCAGAGCGGCCAGAGTCACAGCACCAAAGTCCAGTGGCCCAGGATCAGTCACGGGGGCTTCTGCGGGGTGATTTTTCCGGCAAGGTGTAGCAAAGTAGCACTCTTTCAACAGACATCCACACGCAGGTCTCCCCTGGCTCAGCTCTGGATCTGCACTGACTTCCCGCTCTTTCTCTTCCTGGGTAAACACTTTTGCTGAAAAGGGAATTTCCCACTTCTCTGCGTTTGTTTCAGCACTTTTCCACAAGGGGGCAGTAGCGGACTGTGCACAGTTCATTTCCATATCCATTTCTATGATACAGTCTGAATTGTTCATCTCATTACATAAGATTAAACATAGTTTAGGTAAGATGTGCTAAGTAAGATAAGTATAGCTTTAGTATTAAGCATTAGTATAGGATAAGATAAGATAGGAATACATGTCAAGTTTTTAAAGAAGATGTAGTCTGTTTTAAATTGTTGGCTGGACAGCCTAGGAAATGGTATATTTACACTAAAAGTGATGGACAATGCTGCAAAAGGTCTATATTAAGGTACCGTTACAGACAGAGATATCTGTGCAGACATTCACTGCAACCAGTGAGTTGCAAGCAAATCATGGACACATTGTTCCATTTTGTACACGGCAACAAAATGGAACAATGTATCCATGATTTCACTGCAACCAGTAAGTTGCAAGCAATGTCTGCACAGATATATCTGTGTCTAACAGTACCTTTACACTCCAGGACAGTGATTAAAGCACTTATATACTGTTTACTAGTGATGAGCGAGTACTAAAATGCTCGGGTGATCGAAGCTCGGGCCGAGCATCCCGAGATACTCGTGTACTCGGCCCGAGTACCGAGCCCAATGTTATCCTATGGGAGACCCGAGTATTTTTATGAAATGACTGCCGGCAGCATGAAGAAACCCTAAAAATGTCACAAAAGTCTCAGAAGAGTGCTGAAATGACATGGCAACACCATGGGGAAGACCCCTGGAAGCATTTCTCACTCAAAAGTCACAGCTGCTGTGAACAATCTTGTCCGAGTTTCACGCCAATTTTACGGAGTCACCAGAAAACCTTCCAAAATGACACCAAAATGAATATTTAGGGTGGAAATGTTAAGGGCACATACCCAATAGTGAGATACAGCTGGTGTATGTTACTTTTTGTGATTACATGAAAGATTTTACATGAATACATTGTGCGGCACTCCGATGTCCCTGAGAAGAGACATACATGAAGGCCTCTTGACGTAATGTGCCCATTTTGAGGAACTGGGTCTATTGTAGTATTTTCCTTTGCCAGGGCAGTCCAAAATTTGGAGGTTCACCAATGCCCCTGGATAGACGTGCATGAGGGCCTGTAAACCTGAAGTGGGTGTATTGTAGTATAGCCCTTTGGCCAGGGCAGCCAAAAATTGGGAGGTTCAACAATGACCCATGCATACAGACATGCAGGAGGGCCTGTAAACCTCAAGTGGGTGTATTGTAGTATAGCCCTTTGGCCAGGGCAGCCAAAAATTGGGAGGTTCAACAATGACCCATGCATAAAGACATGCAGTAGGGCCTGTAAACCTCAAGTGGGTGTATTGTAGTATAGCCCTTTGGCAGGGCAGCCAAAAATTGGGAGGCTCCACATTGTCCCTGGATAGAGACGTGCATGAGGGCCTCAAAACATTTTTCCCATTGAAAAGGAGCGGGTATCCTGTCGTTATAATGGCCATTCAAAAAGAATGGGCGTAAAAATTTACCACTGGGGGTATACCTGAAACAACAGCCTAACTATTGTAACCGTCATCATGGTGGCACATGAGGAGAAGGAGGAGCAGTCCAGCGATTAGCCAAGGAAGAGGAAGACTATGTGGTGGATGATCCAGTAGCTGACCCAACCTGGCAGGAGGATATGCAGAGCGAGGACAAAAGTGCACAGGGGGAGGGAGGCGTAGCATCCCAACAGGCAGTACGAAGCAGGGTTGGGTCCGCAGGCAGAAGGCAGGCAACCGTTCCCCGGAACAACAACACGACACAATGGGCCTGTGCAAATGTTAGGTGTTCCCGAGTCTGGCAGTTTTTTAAGTTGGCTCCAGATGACTCTAAAAAGGCCATTTGCAACACCTGCCATGCCAGCAGCAGGGGTATGAAAACTAGCAGCATGACCACCACCAGCATGATCAGGCACATGTCAGCCAAGCACCCGACTTTGTGGGAAGTACAACAGAGTCTAGGAGCGGTGCTTGCTGATGTCACTGCTACGTCTTCGCGTGTTGTGCGTGCGAGCCAATCCCCTGTACATGCTGGCCGCGAACAAGCCTCCGGCCCTGCACCTGAAGTTGCACACGCACAAATAACCCCACCATCAAGCACGTCCTTGTCCCAGCGCAGCGTTCAATTATCCATTCAGCAAACCTTTGAACGCAGGCGCAAATACGCTGCCAACGCCCCACATGCCACAGTCCTGAATTATCACATTTCGCGACTCATAGCGCTAGAAATGTTGCCTTTCCGGCTGGTGGAGACGGAAGCATTCCGCGACCTGATGGCGGCTGCTGTCCCACGTTACTCGGTCCCCAGCCGCCACTATTTCTCCAGATGTGCCGTCCCCGCATTGCATAACCACGTGTCCCAAAGCATCACACGTGCCCTGAACAACGCTGTTTCAGCCAAAGTCCACCTAACCACAGACACGTGGACAAGTGCTTGTGGGCAAGGCCGCTACATCTCCTTGACAAAACACTGGGTTAATATTGTGGAGGCTGGGACACAGTCTGAGCGAGGGACGGAACACGTCCTTCCCACAGCAAGGATAGCAGGCCCTACCTCTGTCAGGGTTTCACCGACACTCTACAGCTCCGGAATGTCATGCTCTTCAGCCTCCTCCTCCTCCTGTGCATCCTCATCCACTGTACCCTCCACACCAGTCCCAAGCTGGAAGCACTGCAGCACTGCCTCTGCAAAGCGGCTGTGCTGAAGCTAGTCTGCATAGGTGACAAACCCCACAATGCAGAAGAGGTGTGGATAGCTCTGAAACAGCAGGCAGATCACTGGCTCACACCTCTGAACCTAAAGCCAGGTTCGTGTGTGACAATGTCCGGAACCTGGTGGCAGCTTTGAGGCGAGGCCAGCTGACGCATGTTCCATGCGTGGGCCATGTGCTCAACCTGGTGGTTCAGAGGTTTCTAAAGTCATACCCAGAGCTGTCTGAACAGCTGGTAAAAGTTCGCCGTCTGTCTGCACATTTTCGCAAGTCACCTGCTGCTTCAGCCGGCCTTGCCGGCTTTCAGCGCCGTTTGCGTCTTCCGGCCCACAGACTGGTGTGTGATGTCCCCACGCGTTGGAATTCAACTCTGCACATGTTGGTCAGGATATGTGAGCAGAAGAGGGCAGTTGTGGACTACCTGCATCACCTAAGCCGTCGGGAAATGGGTCAAACTCCACACTTAACACCTGAGGAGTGGAGATGGATGTCCGACCTATGTACCGTCCTCCAAAACTTTGAGGACTCCACCAAGATGGTGAGCGGCGATGACGCTATTATTAGCGTCACCATACCACTACTCTGCCTTCTAAAACGGTCTCTGCTGAAAAACAAAGAGGATGCTTTGCAGGCCGAGCGCGATGACTTGGAGCAAGAAACAGTAGTGGGTGTGGGTGAAATCACACAGCCCAGCCTCATCTCATCACAACGTGCAGTGGAGGACTATGACGAGGAGGAGGAGGATGAAGACATGGAGCAACTCTCTGGCCAAATTGAGGTTATGACATGCACACCAGTCATACCCTCGATTCTGCGTGGCTGGCCAGAGGACAGTGGAGATGAGGAGGAGGAGGAGGAGGACAGCATGTTCAGTCATCGTGTTGGTCTGGATACTGAAGTGATGGCTGTTAAGAGTCTGGCGCACATGGCTGACTTTATGGTAAGCTGCCTGGCTCGTGACCCTCGCGTTCACAACATCTTGGCCGACAATCAGTACTGGTTGGCAACACTGTTAGACCCACGCTACAAGGAGAACTTTGTCTCTCATTCCTGAGGCGGAGAGGTCAGCCAAAATGCAGCATTTCCAGAATGCCATAGTCACGGAAGTAGGCAAATCATTCTCCTCACAAAACGCTAGCGGCATAGGTCAGGAATCGGTGGACAACCAAGGCGTACGGCCGAGAGGGGCACAAGTCCAATCCGCCAGAAGTAGGGGAACAGTCTTTACGATGTGGGACAGTTTTCTCAGCCCCTCACGTACCACAGCCCCTGAGGTGCGGGGTAGTGCCACAAGAAATGCTAAGTTTGGCCAGATGCTGAAGGAGTACCTTGCAGATCAAACAACTGTACACGTGGCATGAATTGGCTCTCTATGCCTTGGAAGTCCTGGCCTGCCCTGCCGCTAGCGTTTTGTCAGAGCGTGTTTTCAGAGCCGCAGAATCATTACTGATAAACGCACCCGCCTGTCAACTGAAAATGCTGACAGGCTGACTCTGATCAAGATGAACAAGGGTTGGATTGGGCCAGACTTCACCACACCACCAACAAATGACAACTGAATTTAAATTTTGTTATGGGAATTTGCCATGTACCTCCACTCACCCATGGGTACACACTTCTGGACTTCCGAGTGTCCAAGTGTGGGATCAGTAATGTCCGTGGACGTGTACTCGGCCTGGTGGTAGGAAGGAGGATCAGGTTGGGAAATGTGCGGTGCAGTATCACGGCTACTGACACTTGACCGTGTGGAAGACAGGGTGTTTGTGGAGGTGCCAATCTGACTTGAAGCATTATCCGCTATCCAAGTAACAACCTGTTGACACTGGTGTTGGTTCAAGAGCGTTGTACTGCAGCGGGCCCCAAGAATTTGCTACAGGACGTGTGAGCGAATAGATGTGCCCCTTTCTTGTTACGAAATTAGTGCTTGCACACGACCTCGGCCTCTGCCTGCACCACCATCACGTTCACTTCCTTGTTCCTTGCCAACGCCCTTGCGCATTTTGCTTTTATACAGCGACACCAGTCTGGTGACTGTAATGGTCACAGGAGAGTAGGATTTTAGTCCCTAACCTGTATTAAGGTAGTAAGTACACCAGTCTGGTGACAGTCCAGATCACAGGAGAGTAGGATTTTAGTCCCTAACCTGTATCAAGGTAGTAAGTACACCAGTCTGGTGAATGTAATGGTCACAGGAGAGTAGGATTTTAGTCCCTAACCTGTATCAAGGTAGTAAGTACACCAGTCTGCTGACTGTAATGGTCACAGATTATTAGGATTTTAGTCCCTAACCTGTATCAAGGTAGTAAGTACACCAGTCTGGTGAATGTAATGGTCACAGGAGAGTATTATTTTAGTCCCTAACCTGTATTAAGGTAGTAAGTACACCAGTCTGCTGACTGTAATGGTCACAGATTATTAGGATTTTAGTCCCTAACCTGTATCAAGGTAGTAAGTACACCAGTCTGGTGACTGTAATGGCCACAGGAGAGTAGGATTTTAGTCCCTAACCTGTATCAAGGTAGTAAGTACACCAGTCTGGTGAATGTAATGGTCACAGGAGAGTAAGATTTTAGTCCCTAACCTGTATCAAGGTAGTAAGTACACCAGTCTGGTGACTGTAATGGCCACAGGAGAGTAGGATTTTTGTCCCTAACCTGTATTAAGGTAG
Organism: Allobates femoralis; assembly: GCA_033576535.1. Taxonomy (NCBI): domain Eukaryota; kingdom Metazoa; phylum Chordata; class Amphibia; order Anura; family Aromobatidae; genus Allobates; species Allobates femoralis. Next base: position 349,338,441 of record JARQOC010000001.1, read on the forward strand.
TAAGTACACCAGTCTGGTGACTGTAATGGTCACAGAAAAGCTTGGATTCCGATCTGGATCACCCTGCCTATATCCTCCTAGATTAGTCCTGAGAAGGACTGTTGTGGTCAGCAGCAGCAGTTTGCAGCCCTGCTCCGGATCTACCTATGAGGGCCGCAAATCTGTCCCTAAGCAGCAGCAGACACTCTCCCTACACTCACTGTCTGGATGCCTGTGTGCAGAGCACAGCGTGGCCGGGTCTTATAAAGGCTTGGTCACGCTGTACAGGCCGGCCAATCACTGCAATGCCACAACTAACAGGGCTGTGGCATTGCAGTGGTCTGCCAGCCAATCCCTGCATGTGGGCTGGCTCTCAAAAGAGCGCCAACATGCAGGGATGAGGACCACGAGCACAGCACGAGTATCGCGAGATTACTCGGTGCTCGCCGAGTAGCCCGAGTACAGTGATATTCGTGCGAGTACCAAGCAGCGCAGAGCATACTCGCTCATCACTACTGTTTACTAGTGATGAGCGAGCACTAAAATGCTCGGGTGCTCGGTGCTCTGGCCGAGCATCTCAAGATACTCGTGTACTCGGCCGAGCACCGAGCCCAATGTAAGTCAATGAGTGACAGACTCCGCCCACAGACTTCCGGTTATAAAACGAGTGTTGCTGGGAAAGGGCGGGAGGGGGGGCTTTTTGAAATCGCTGCAACATACAACACCTTGCTGTGGCCCCTAGAGGGATCCTAACAATGAATCTGCTCTCTGTGAGGTGCCAGCTCACTGTGTGCACTGAAGGGAGCTGTGTACGTGTGTCAGATCGCTTATTACCGAGAAGTCCGAGCATCTCGGCGGTACTCGGTGCTCGCCGAGCATCCCGAGTACCGGGATACTCGTGCGAGTACCGAGCAGCGCAGAGCATACTCGCTCATCACTACTGTTTACCCATTGCACCATTGTGCCTTTTTCTACTGGGTTCTTATTGAAGGCAACGGCGTGCAATCTTAAACTGATACAACGGAACAGTTTTATTGCACTTTGATGCCCTGATGGGACTTGCTTGAGCTACTCAGGAATTGCTAGCACTTGAACTCTAGTGTGAGACCGGTCCTTACACTGCTGCCAAAAATGGAGGAGCCATGGCTAAGGCCACGAAAATGTGTTTACATCTTTCAAAACAGCCGGTACAGAAAGAACCTATAAAATAGTCTGTGTGCCCTGCATTGCACCCAAGGACGAGTGCGTTGAAGTGGTTTGGAGCTGTGATCCACGCAAAAAAAGTTATACTTTGCAATGTTACTGTTGAAGAAAAATGTGCCTTCCTGCCAGAAAGAATGTTTTACACATGTTATTATTAAGAGTGTTATTTAAATCTGTTATGGAATTACATTGAAAAAATGTTCGTATCTACTGCTTTGTATCTTTTTTGTTGAAGTCTGGGACATACAACTAGGGGGGAATATGGCACCCCTTAGGTCTGGTCACCACAGTGGTAGTTAACTCCATCGGCATTTATATCATGTCCGATGAGAATTCAGGTATGCTATGATGGACTCCCCATAAATGCACACAGTTCCCAAACCCTGATCATTTGGACTCCCTGACACTAATTGGGGAGAGGGGTTAGCTGTAGTGAGATGTAGGAGGGAGGGGTGGCAATTAGGAGTCAGAACTCAGAAGCTAGTGAAACAGATTCAATCAGTGGATGAGTGTGTGGGCCTGCTGACAGCCTTCGGCTGTGCAGGACACATGTTGTGAATGAGGGCCAGAACCTCAGGCTGTCAGGACTTCATGCCTGGCAGCAATCTGGAGGCTGCTGAGTAGCACACTTAGTAGTCACACTGTGGGACTACCAGAGGCACAGTGACCGTCATAGGGCTAGAAGAACAGCCTGCTAGTAGCCACGTGCAAGGAAGAAACACATAAGGAAGGAGATAATACCTAGAACTTCAACCGAAGGTGAAAGACAGCTGGGAAGGCCATATACCCATCTGCCATCTGTGCTTAGTTCTTATCAGACTGACAGGATCGCCCGGCCTGGTGAACCAGTACCCTGGATCTGTGGATGATTGCAATACCAAGTAAAATGTAAAGATCTGAGACTGTCTCTTTGATTCCTTTCTGTGACTACCCCACACCTCTGCCTCCAATCTCTACAACCCCTACCATCTCCTCTACTCAACCCCCATCTACTCAACCTTTACTACTACTCCCAGGGCTCGCTCCTGCTTAGGGGAGTGATCCACCTTGCTGCATTACCTTTCCCCTGGGACTTCTACCTGCAGTGCTGGTCACCTCTGACCAGATACATCAGCTGGCATCACAGCAAACTCTCTTTTATACCCTGTAAATATCCCCTTTACATGTCCGGTCAGGGCCACAGTTTCTTGGGATGCCACCGTGATCTATAGACTGTGGCCCTAAATAGTACGAGTACCCCTGCTTTATTGACCGTAACACTGTACATGCCACTAGCCCTCCAGTGATGTATACACTCCTAGCCTCCAGTTATGAATATGCCCGTACTGTACATGTGCTCAGACCTCCCCAGAGATGTATGTGACCTAACCGTCCCCAGTGCTGCATATACCACCAGCGCTCCCCTGTGCTGTATGTGCCCTCAGCCCTCCCCAGTGATTTTTATGCCCCCAGCCTCCTCAGTTACATATATGCCCACACCTTCTCCAGTCCTGTATGTTTCCTCAATCAAAATCAAGGTCCAATTAATTCTAGTTTCACCTACTAGAAATTATAACCAAAAATACCTGTATGCACGCCTACAAAGTTGCACAGAGGGCGTGGCTTGGAGCTCATGTTGAGCAGTCATATTTAGCTGAGGCTCCTGCTCTTCAGCCATATCAACAGGATTTTAGCCTTTTTTTTTTTGGCTATAAATCCTACCAAACAGATTGGACCCATCTGGACCAATTTCCTGAACCTTTTGGACTATCTGAAACTGCTTTTCTCCTCTGGATTATTCTTTTTGGATTCCCTCTGAAGAGGTAAACAACTGATCCCACCTCACAGAACTTTCTGATTACACTTGAGGATCTGAAGGACTCTCTGGACATTTTATACCCCATTTAACTGCCCACAGGAGGCTGTGTGGGCCCAACAGAACCTCCAGATACGCTGGCTGGATTTTCCTGCCACTTGACCAGCTGTCTAGAACCTAGACAACGGAGGGTTGCCTAGGTAACTATCTCGGCTACACTGCAGCAAGCTAAGTAATTTACCTATCTTATTCCTGTAAACTAATGGGCTCCATAGACTATCCCTGCTCCTGCCTTATCTGAGAGGGATCCTTGGCTTTTAAAAGGCCCCAAGACTGGATTTTCACTACTTCTTACGCTGAGCTTGGAGCTCAGCAGACTGACAATTAGCCGCAGCAGCTGACGCTGACTTTCCTTTAACTCTGTACTCTTCCCAGTCAGCGGCGCTGACTAGAGTGCCTGTGGGCTTAAACCTGTGACTCCGAAGACTCCAGGGGCTACTGAAGAGAGTTTTTTTTTTATTGGGACCCATCTAATCTGAGGTGTCACTTGGCTACCGCGGGTTTGCGCACATCAGCGGTGGTATATGACAGCTGACCGCGATCCTGCGCTGTCATTGCCGCTAGTGAGAACTGAGGAACGGTGCTGAGCCGGCGGATTGTGGTCTGGGGAGTCCTGCGGCTCCTGAGGCTGCTTGTCCCGGCTGTCTCCATCCTCCTGAGCGGCTGCCTGGAGCAGGGGGACCATCACAATATCCCAAAGGCTGCTTGTGGTGATCCTCGCCGCCACCAGCAGCGGAGCAGCAGCGGTGAAGCTTCAGCGGTGGAGGGAGCGGCTATTTGAAGCTGGACACCGGCACTTCATTCCGGCGGCTCCTGTCAGCAGTGCCTTCCAGCTGCGGTCCCCCATCCCCCCCACCCCCCGCCGCCTGTCAGCAGCTTGTGACCTGAGGTGCACTGAAGGCCCTGGGACACTGGACGCTGCGGTCCTACTCCTCTTGAACGGAAGCTCCCCGGACTCTGTTCTCCGCGCTTGATGGACTAATTGATGACAGCGGCGTTTTTCACTTGCGGTTCCTCTGTTTGCAGTCGGCGGTGGAGGTGAGGCACATCGGTGCTTTGAGGATTGAGCCTGGCCCCCTTTGTGAACTGACCCCTCTGCATTTAGACTGCTGATTCAGCTTCCTTCCTCTTTGGTAATGAACTGTGGCTATTGTGTAGGTTCTGAGACCCATTCCAGGAAGCTTCTTACATTGTAGGTTTGTATGGGAAGCATGCACTCTCCTTATTGTTCCCCCTGTAACTACACCTCTATATAACTATTCCTGTAATAGTAACTTTGATTCCTCCAGTCTTATTATATATGTTGTTAGTTTGTGTCCTCTTTTGGGTTATCCTATTGTAATACCTTATACTAACTACACTAACTATAATTATAGTGAAGACAGTGACTTGTGTGTATACTATTATTTTGTCTGATACTATAATCAGACTATTACTTGGATTGATATAGGATAACTTAATTAGTGTCCCTGTCTATTAGAGCAACATACTTAAAAATACAAGATTGTTTACCTATTTGCTTCCCTTATACTGCTAATCTACCCCATAACCCTGTTATAGTACAATAGCTTTACTATATTGATATATAGTACTAACGTTTAGCACCCCGACTCCTAAGGATACATAATTATATTATTATCCCACTATTGTTTTGCAGACACAGCTCTGTGTATAGTCTGGGAGAGAGTTTAATAAGTAGAGTTGGCTGTAGGCCAACAATTCATAAGAATACAGTAATTTAACTTAGACAGGACTTTACATTTTATTCACCGTTGCTTGGCAACACCCATGACAATCTTGATAAGCACATACACATTGGGTTATTGATTGGCTACCCGACGCTGTATCAGTGTAATAAGTGTACTAAGTTGCGTTAGTATTCTGTAGAATCATTTGGACTCCTGCTTAATTACCGCGGTTAAGGAAAAACTCAACATACAACATATTGAAATATATTAGGTGTATTTAGAACCTACTGTTAAAATTTATCAGGAACCCTTGACCCTTTATCTGAGTCTTATAGTTTGGTGTGGTGCTTAATTCTAGTAGTAAAAGCTTACAGCACTCTGGAGCGATAGACATATCTCTCCCTTAATACTTTTTAGACACTCCTGGATTTGACAGGAGCTTGAGGAGGTACCCAAGAGAAATATATTGGGTTCTCTGAGCCTTCTATATTAAGTGGCAGCTTGGCCTTTCAATTTATAAGTAAACTGAACCATTTTTTAATTTAATCTTGTTGGGGAGCAGGAGATTACAATCAGTGGACCTCAACAACAAATTTCAAGTACAGAAACTGCTGACCCCCCCTCTTTTATAACAAATATACAAATTTTTAGCCTTCTAGTACTTCTTTACCTGCTCTGGTGCCTTTATTGAGCCAACACATACTTCCCCAACTATTTTCTATCTCATTGGTTGTACAAAAATTGGAGCTTTAGTGAACTCCAGTATACCCACCTAGGTGGACAATCCTTAAATATCCGACCCTAAACAAAAGTAAATAAACACGGGTGTAGAATATTTGGAACATGACTTCTCAAAGAGGGAAAACTGACAAAACTAAACTTAATCACAAAGAACCTAATCAATCTGGATATACTCTAAGAGATCGCTCTAGATCTCCTACAAAATATGCTGATGATGACTCATGGTCACGTAATCAAAGTACAAAATCGGATGATTTCGCAAACTCAGATCTTGTCCTTCCAAAACAAAGAAGGGACAAAAGAAAAGAATTAACCTCTAAACCAATCTCTAGTTAAAAACCAACAATACAAGAGAGTTCTGAATCTGAGGGAGATGTCTCCCCCAGTGTTAGCCCAGTAAAACAACGCATGAGAACTGAGAGCCCTAATCATACGGAAAGTACCGACCCTCTGTCAAACTTTGATTGGAGTCAACCAATAGACAATTCCTTTTTCAAAGGTGTCTTTTCTACCTTGAAGAAGTCTCTTAAGGGGATGTCACACGCGTCGATATCGCTGTCAATGTCGCTCATACGTCACGGATTTTCAGTCGCCCAAGCGACGTAAAAGTGACGCAGGAGCGACATTGAAGCGTGTGACCAAGCAATGCAACCAGCGATATGTCGCTGATCGCCGATCGCAGGTTTCACTGCCAGACATAAAACCTGTCGCTCATCGCTCAGTAGACCTTGTGCATCACTGCGTGTGACACTAAACTCAGCAACGCATTTTCTATTTTGACACCGTACAAGTGACTAAATAAAATCACTCGCAAGATGGCGACATCACCGCATCGCTGGGTCATATTGACGCGTGTGACATCTTACCTGCGATAATTCCACATCGCTCAGGCGATTAATAATTTGTGACGTATGAGCGATATGGCGGACTACATTGACACGTGTGACAGGCCCTTTAGACTTGATTTCGATAGACTTCAAAGCTCAATAGACGCACTCAATCTTAGAGCAGACAAGAACGATTCAGAAATTTTTGATCTAAACAAAAGAAGTGATAAGATAGAGAAAGAAAATAAACTCCTTAAAGAAGAACTTAAGGCTGTCAAGAATAAGCTGACTGACTTGGAGGATAGGGATAGAAGACAGAATGTGAAATTTAGGGCTATCCCAGAATCAATAAAAACCGACCAATTAGGCCCCTACATAAAAGACCTATTAAAATTAGCTATCCCGTCACTAACTGATCTTGATGTTACGTTAACCAGAGTCCATCGCCTTCCTAAACCAAGACATCTTAAACCTGAGATACCCAGAGATGTGATCTCTAAGTTTCATTTCTTCCATACTAAAGACCTCATTATGGAGTACTTGCGCACCAACAAAACCCTCCCAAAGCCTTTTGAGAACATCAAAGTATTTGCAGACCTATCCAAGGAGACGATGAATCAGAGGAATATTTTATCAAAAAATACTGATGTCCTGAGACAGCGGCAAATTCAGTACAGATGGGGTTTCAACCCTACGAAAGTCCTCTTTCACCACCAGGGGAAACATTTTGGAATTTCTGATATAGAAGATGGAGAAAGAATTCTTAAGGATTTAGGTCTTATGATCTCCTGATGGAACATACCTATAATTGGGCTGAGGCGTTAGGCCAGAACGTTAGCCCCTCGAAAGGAGGTTTCTCATCGAGTTTAGCCCTCCTATTGGGATTTACTGGGTAGTACACGGTTTTCCTGTTTATTAGTAGTAGGATCAGTATTGGATTTCCCCGAGGTAGTTTTCATTTTCTTCTCCCCTATCTCTTCTCCCTGGCTAATTATGTTGCTGGAAAGAATAATCTTACCTAGGTGTTATTATATTCTGAGCGAACTAAAAGCTAAACCCCAAATAGGACATGTCACTTAAATTTTTTACAAAAAACGTCAATGGCCTTAATTCCCCGCAAAGACGATATTTTGTGTGGAAGTTGATTAATGAATCCAAAGCGGATGTGGTTGCATTACAAGAGACTAAATTTTCAGCCTTCAAACCCCCAACATTTACAAATAAAAACTACCAAAAAATTTTCTGTGTTAACAACATAAAAAAGAAGTGGGGGGGGTAGCTCTTTTAATCAGAAACTCAATAGCTTTCGAACATATCTCCCAATTTGAAGACCCAAATGGTAGATTCATCATTCTTCTTTGTAAACTTAATAATAATTTATTTACCTTGGTTAATATATATGCCCCCAATAAGGGACAAATTTCATTTTTAAATAAAGTCATGAGGCTGGTTAACCTCCATAAAAAAGGAGATTTAATCTTACTCGGTGATTTTAATATTGTCCCTAATGGCGCATTGGACTCTTCGACTAAATCTAGACAGCATTTTGAAGCTTTGGACCCCTGGTTACAAAAATCTAACTTGTATGACGTTTTCCGTTGCCTGAACTCCTCCTCTATAGAATTCACGCATTTCTCAAGCTGCCACCAATCTTGCGTCAGAATCGACTTAGTACTCACTAATATCTTCACGCTTTCAAAATTTAAAAAGATTTTCATAGGCCCAAGAACCTGGTCCGATCACTCTCCGGTTTTCTTTGAAATAAGTTCTGGTCCGAATACCTCTTCTGAAAAAAGCTGGAGAAATAATAGCTATTTATATAACCATCCTATATATAAAAAAAGAAATAGAGAGTACAATCAAAAATTACTTTGAGGAAAACGACATTAACGACATCTCGATCTTTACCCTCTGGTCTGCATTTAAAGCAGTCCTGAGAGGTAGATTGATACAACTCAATTCTCGCCTTAACAGACATAATAGAGACAAAACAAAAAATTTAGTAAATCAAATACATGATTTGGAAAAACTCCACACCACCAACCCCCTAGTTGATCTCTCGGCCGAGATTTTGAAATTGAGGATAGATCTAAGATCACTTTTAACATCAGAGTGTGATAAAGCCTCCCAAACACTCAAAGCCAGATATTATTTCTCAGATGACAGACCTTCCAAATTACTCGCCGCAAAAATTAAACACCATAAACTTAAATCTAGGATTAAGGAAATCAAAGACCCTTTAGGTAATTCATTTAAACATCCCAAAGATATAACTAATCTTTTCGCGCAATTTTACTCTTCACTTTATAACCTAAACCCAATTTATCAAAATTTTCAGACCAAGATACTATTAACTATTTGAAAAAGCCTAATTTGCCATCCCTGAATGATCTTGAATTGAGCAAGCTCAACTCACCTTATAATCTTTCAGAAATATCAGATGTGATTAAACACTTAAAAAATGGAAAATCACCAGGCCCTGACGGTTTTCAAAATGAGTTATATAAGACCTTCGAAGAAAAATTATCTCCCTTTATTACTAAACTAGCCAACCATTCGGCATCCCAGGGCTTTCTCCCACAAGACATGTTAGAGGCTATTATTATAGTCATACCCAAAGATAAAGGAGATCCAGCAGAGGTCAAGAATTATAGACCAATCTCACTCTTAAACTGTGATACTAAGATTCTAGCAAAACTAGCGGCCAATAGAATCAGAAATTATATTAGTAAATTAATCCACCCCGACCAACAGGATTTATTCCTGGCCGTACAACATCTGATGCCACTAGGAGAGCTCTTGATCTAGTGAATTTGGTGGAGAAGACACAACAACCTTCAGCCTTCCTGGCTTTAGACGCCGAGAAGGCTTTCGATAGAGTCCAATGGTCATTCCTTTTCTATACTTTGGAGGAGTTCGGGTTCCAGGGAAACATACTTACGATATGAAGTAAAAAGGTATGATAAAATGAGCACTAGGGACAGAAACAGGCACTGGGCTCTTATCGAATATTACCTTTCAAATTTATTGTGAACAGTAGAAGTTACAGGTCTCCTCGCCACAACATGTTTCGACACTAAAGGTGTCTTTCTCAAGGGAAACATACTTAGAAGCATTAAATCGATGTATTCCGATCCTTCAGCGAGGGTTTATTCTAATAATTATCTTTCCCAAAAATTTATATTAACCAACGGAACTAGGCAAGGATGCCCGCTTTCACCGATTCTTTTCGCTTTGTTTATTGAACCCCTTGCTATTAGTATCAGAAACAATAATAATATTAAAGGAATCCTTGTAGATCATCAACAGCCCAAAATTGCTCTCTTTGCCGACGATATTTTAGTTACCATTTCTAATCCACTTAAGTCCCTTAGGCATTTATCAATATCTATTGAAGAATTCTCCCAACTTTCTTTTTACAAGGTTAATAGATCAAAGTCACAAATCTTGGAGTTTAATATTGATGAAACCCTTCTTGTTTATCTCAAAGAAGAATTTGATTACACCTGGGAGGATAAAAAGATCTCATATTTAGGAATTTTTATTTCAAAACCCTCCTCGGCCACCATACAAGAAAATTTAACATATCTATTTAAATCATTCCACAATGACTATTTACGTCTGGGTAAAATTGAACTTTCATGGCTAAGCAGGATTGAAACCTTCAAAATGATTTTGCTTCCAAAATTTCTCTACATAATTAGGGCTATTCCCTTCTTTATCCCTAAAGCTTGGTTTGGGAAGTTTCAGTCCCAATTGAGGACTTTTATTTGGAATCACAAAAAACCTAGGGTTGCTAAAACGTCTCTTGAAAAACATAAGAGATGGGAGGTTTGGGAGTTCCCAACCTTTATAATTATTACTTAGCATCAATTCTTAAACTGTCACAAGGTTGGCTCCTAGATCCACTTAATGTACTATGGATAAACATTGAAAAAGCTATTATCAAAAATAAGAATCTACTGGCACTGATTATTGCCCATTTAATAAATCCAACTAAGAATCTACCCAGTTCTCCTACTCTTAAGGCAACACTTTCCGCTTGGAGACAATTTTCACTTAAAGGGAACCAACCACCTCTGATGACCCTCATACATTGTTAATATGTGCCCCTGCAGCCTAGTAAACCATTTGCAGCACTGTTTTTGTGTGAAAAGTGGCTGCAGTAGAAGTGAGATAATGATTTTATACACTTACATGCCTGCGTACTTGAGGGCGTCTCCCTGTGTGTGCTGGCACTTGTGGGCTGTGCTCATCATGTCTGCTCTCCCCCTCCCTTATGCACGCCCCCTCTCAGCCTGCTATAGTGATGTGAGGCTGATTGCGTCATAAAGGGGGTGGGGCTACCGGGATGCCGCGATTTAGCCCCACCCCCTTTATGACGCAATCAGCCTCACATCACTATAGCAGGCTGAGAGGGGGCGTGCATAAGGGAGGGGGAGAGCAGACATGATGAGCACAGCTCACAAGTGCCAGCACACACAGGGAGACGGCCTCAAGTACGCAGGCATGTAAGTGTATAAAATCATTATCTCACTTCTACTGCAGCCACTTTTCACACAAAAACAGTGCTGCAAATGGTTTACTAGGCTGCAGGGGCACATATTAACAGTGTATGAGGGTCATCCGAGGTGGTTGGTTCCCTTTAAGGCTACAAAATATTATCCTATGGCTGTTCCTCAAAAGATCCCGACAGATGTTTTGGAACTTCTAATCCCCAAGCTTGATGTTTCAGACTGGCCGGACAAGGGAATTCATTATACAAATTATTTATTTATAGGAGACTCTCTCTCTTCATTCTACTCGTTACAGAACAAATTTTCCCTTCATAGAGATGATAGATCCAAATGGAAACTTATTTCCGATTATTTTACTAAATTTTCACCTAAACTTGCTCTCCCAAAAATGATATCGGAATTAATAGATTCCCCTGGCAAAGTATCCAATTGGAAAACAAATAATTTTTACAAAATCTTAAATGAGGATGTTGAGCTATCTAACCTTTCATTCCTTGCTGCATGGGAGGAGGAATTGGGGATTTGTTTGGACCTTCAAAAAATGACCAAAACCATTGCTATCACATACTCTTCCTCAGTTTGCGCTACTATGCATGAATCATACTACAAATTATTATCAAGATGGTACTGGACTCCCATCAAATTGAACCGTATTAATCCCTCTCTTCCTCCCATTTGCTGGAAAGACTGTGGGAATATAGGTACATTATCTCATATCTTTTGGGATTGCTCTAAATTACTTAAATTTTGGACTGATGTAAAATCCCTCATAATTGATACCACGGGTTTGCAAATTACTATATTACCACAGATGGCCCTTCTATCTGTTGGGATTGAGGATCTCCCCAAAAATGTAAGATATATTATCTCACATATTCTTCTCACCGCCAAGATCCTTATTGCATCTAGATGGAATAAAAAGGAACCTCCCACTATAATGTGGCGCCCCTGCGTACAGGTGGCCACAGAAGGGAACTGCAGCCAGGCAGGTAGGACAATAGTAAACACTACACCCTCACAGCCCACATCCCCACGTATAGAGAGGGTTCACATCCAGCTCTGAGGTTAGACACTATATGAGACCAGAGGAGTGGTGGATGAGGAGTGGGTTGGGCACACCAGAAGGTCAGGTGACTGACAGTATATAGAGAGGGGGAGGAGAAAAGGAAGTTAGTAAGCCATGGTGCTGAGCAGCAAAGACAAGGAGTAGGCCACAGTAGGCTGAGATGAAAAGACCTAAGAGTAAGCCATGGTGCTGAGCAGCAAAGACAGAGAGTGATTGCACGTCCTGGAAGAGCCTAAGCTGAGGAGCGCAGACCCGTACTGAGCCAATGCGAGCCAGATGGGGGGCAAAGCCCGTCCAAGATGCTGAAACCACCAGGAGTGTGATAGACAGAGAAGGGACGGTGTAACCCGTGCCCTGGACAGCAGCAGAAGCTACTAACAGCAGGTGGAGAAGCCCTCCTAGATATCTGAAGGAAACAGAGGAAGGAGCCTGGCAGAGCCTCACGCTGGAGAACTGTTGCAGGCTGGGCTAGAGCAGAGTGTCAGCTCTGAAGGGGACCGACGATTCACCCGGTATCCCCAGATTCACTGACGGGGAGCTTTAGTTTCAAGCTGGAGTTCCTAACCAAAAGAACAGGAAGCTCAGTGACACATTAGGACTCACAGAAGCCCGAGTCACCGCTATACTGTTCAGCGTCCGCATACACCCGTGTAAGACGGAGAGAGAGAGTAATAGCCCGGAAAGGCACACTTAAACACTGTGTGAGGGGTCACAAGGAGAGAGGAGCCTGGCTGCAGGAGAGAAGGGAACCCGGAGAGGGAGAATGCACCCGTGTGTTAAGAACTTGTAAAGAATTGCAGATGACCTGTAAACTGCTTGAAAGAACTAAGTAAAGCTTTGGAAACCCTGCATTGTCTCCTGCCTGCTTCCATCTGCAGACCCTTCCTCCCATACAGGCTTGCACTGGAAAGATCTCAACCTGCAGAGCTACAGCCTGTCAGCACCAACGCTGAGGAGAGATCCCTGCAGCTGCAAAGTAAGTGTGCTCCACGACACCAAATAGACTTTAACTCCTTACTGCCCCGGGGGATACAGTTCTCCCCACTAGAACTATACCATCCCCGCTGCCATTCCATCACCCCCGGAGGTTCTGCAGCAGCCGCGGCCCCATAGCTGGCCGCACCAAGTGGGTGGCGTCACCCGTGACAATATCCCCTGTAAATAATTCCCCTTTTATTGTGCTGAGCCAGGGACACGGTCCGGACCAGGCCACCAGTGACATCCCCAGCAGCAGATCGGTCCGGTACCGAGTACCCCACGTCCCTTGGGGCTCCACAACCTGGCGTCACGAACAGGATCTACCCGGTCCAAAAGAATTGGACCTTGTGCGCCAAAAGAACTGTTTCTAGACTTTTCCCGCCAAAATCTGACCTTAATGGCGGCCACCAGGGACTAGCGCCATGTGCAGGGGGGGCGTTCCTAAGCCTCCCATCGTGGGCTGGTCCGGCCCAAGGCGCGAAAAGAAGGTCCCGCCCTGGCTCTCCTTAACTCCGGGAGAGCCAGCTGCCACTCTAAAAGAAGAGCCGCCGTCCCTAGACCCTCCTACCAAGAAGCTGGCGCGAACGAAGCAGGAAATCGTCATCAGGAGGGGGCGGAGCAGGCAACCGGAAGAGAAGCCGTCGCCATTCAGAGACACGAGGACGGAAGCGGAGGATGCAGCAACCAGCACTCCACCCGGAAGACCACGCGTGATCCCGGAGGGCCCACAGAAAGATTTAGTGGAGGAACCCGGCCGAGGAGCGACCCCGTGTGACCGAGAGGAGATGGCTGAAGGAGGAGAAGAGCACCCCTATGTCCTAGACACCCGGAGGGGTGTACGGCGGCTGCCCCAAGGATGACACGGGCCCAGGAGGAGAACAGGACCCGGATACAAATAGACATTGACCACTGCCAGGGCTATGAGGCCCAAGTCCAGCGACGACCCGGCTGGGTCGAGGAGCACGGACGTGCCGCAAGCGACACCGAAGGCCGTACAGCCAAAGAAAGAATAGAAACGCAGGATCTGCATCCAGAAGGGAAAGCATCCCAGATGATCCGGAAGATGGAGAAGAAGGATCAGGAGTAAGATCCGTGTCCTGCAACAAGAACAGATGAAGAAGCTGTAAGTGTGAATGTACATTGTTCCTTATTGCTCCCCCAATCTTACCTGAATGAATGTTAGCATTCCCCTGTCTGTCTTATATGATTTGCCTGAACATTTGCATCATAGACAATGACATGATACGAACTCCTCTTGTAAATAGTTAAGCGCACTTGTGTGCTCCCCTTTGGTTTTAAGACCAGATGCAAATGCGAAGTAATGCACGAACTCTGCATTTTGAACTTTGAAGCTGCTTGTTGAGAATTTTTGAAAGTTTTAGCACTTTTTGAAAAGAAGAGAGATTTTATACTTTTATACGAAGCAATGTCTTATAATGTCTTTTACAAGAAAGAGGGTAATGACGAGTATATACCCCTGCATATGTTTATAGTTAATGTAACGTTCCAAGAATCGTGCCTCCCGGATGGGAAGAAACCAAGAATCCTTAATGTTTAATGTTATATAAAATATAAAAATGTTTTCAGGGTAACCAATGTCGAGTCGCGCGCCGGACGCGCTGTTTAACTCCGGGAGAATGTGGCGCCCCTGCGTACAGGTGGCCACAGAAGGGAACTGCAGCCAGGCAGGTAGGACAATAGTAAACACTACACCCTCACAGCCCACATCCCCACGTATAGAGAGGGTTCACATCCAGCTCTGAGGTTAGACACTATATGAGACCAGAGGAGTGGTGGATGAGGAGTGGGTTGGGCACACCAGAAGGTCAGGTGACTGACAGTATATAGAGAGGGGGAGGAGAAAAGGAAGTTAGTAAGCCATGGTGCTGAGCAGCAAAGACCAGGAGTAGGCCACAGTAGGCTGAGATGAAAAGACCTAAGAGTAAGCCATGGTGCTGAGCAGCAAAGACAGAGAGTGATTGCACATCCTGGAAGAGCCTAAGCTGAGGAGCGCAGACCCGTACTGAGCCAATGCGAGCCAGATGGGGGGGAAAGCCCGTCAAAGATGCTGAAACCACCAGGAGTGTGATAGACAGAGAAGGGACGGTGTAACCCGTGCCCTGGACAGCAGCAGAAGCTACTAACAGCAGGTGGAGAAGCCCTCCTAGATATCTGAAGGAAACAGAGGAAGGAGCCTGGCAGAGCCTCACGCTGGAGAACTGTTGCAGGCTGGGCTAGAGCAGAGTGTCAGCTCTGAAGGGGACCGACGATTCACCCGGTATCCCCAGATTCACTGACGGGGAGCTTTAGTTTCAAGCTGGAGTTCCTAACCAAAAGAACAGGAAGCTCAGTGACACATTAGGACTCACAGAAGCCCGAGTCACCGCTATACTGTTCAGCGTCCGCATACACCCGTGTAATACGGAGAGAGAGAGTAATAGCCCGGAAAGGCACACTTAAAGACTGTGTGAGGGGTCACAAGGAGAGAGGAGCCTGGCTGCAGGAGAGAAGGGAACCCGGAGAGGGGGAATGCACCCGTGTGTTAAGAACTTGTAAAGAATTGCAGATGACCTGTAAACTGCTTGAAAGAACTAAGTAAAGCTTTGGAAACCCTGCATTGTCTCCTGCCTGCTTCCATCTGCAGACCCTTCCTCCCATACAGGCTTGCACTGGAAAGATCTCAACCTGCAGAGCTACAGCCTGTCAGCACCAACGCTGAGGAGAGATCCCTGCAGCTGCAAAGTAAGTGTGCTCCACTACACCAAATAGACTTTAACTCCTTACTGCCCCGGGGGATACAGTTCTCCCCACTAGAACTATACCATCCCCGCTGCCATTCCATCACCCCCGGAGGTTCTGCAGCAGCCGCGGCCCCATAGCTGGCCGCACCAAGTGGGTGGCGTCACCCGTGACAATATCCCCTGTAAATAATTCCCCTTTTATTGTGCTGAGCCAGGGACACGGTCCGGACCAGGCCACCAGTGACATCCCCAGCAGCAGATCGGTCCGGTACCGAGTACCCCACGTCCCTTGGGGCTCCACAATAACACATTTGATTGATCGCATATCTCATCATAGCGTGTATGAACATAACTTTCCCATCAGAAACAATAACTTTCCCAAATATCTGGAACGTTGGGATACTTGGCTTATTGCTTACTCACCAGCTCTGCTGAATAAGGTCAACTGACGTACGTTATCTCTTCTCTTTATTAACCAAGTTTAGGTTTCTTTTTTTCTTTGTTTGTCTAACTATTATTAAGCTATTGTGCTCAGATTATGTTTCTTGATTATTTTGATTTTTTTTTGTCTTTCCAATGTTATGGATACCTGTGTAATACCTTCATTGTAATCTGTCCCTTAAATGTATGTATTGTGGTTTTGTTCCTTCTCTTTCCCCCCTTCCCTCTTCCCTTTGTTATCAAAAATTTTTAATAAATATATCTGGAAACAAAGTTGCACAGATAACAAGTGAAACCATATATTATTAAATAAATCAATTTTTTATTCATTAAAATACATATTTAAAACAACATTTCCAGGTACCATGTAATTACAAATTTAAACCACATAAAGTGGCCCACTTAAAGTATCCTGCTGCACAGTCTATGTATGCTTCCCTGTTGTTACTTCCCAGAACACACAAAAATCCTGACTAGAGCCTCATTCACACACTGCTTTTCTTGCTACGTATTTTTAAGCACAATCTCATCACAAACCAGGAGTGGGTGATTAAACATATAAGTGGAGCACTTGCTTCTATTAGACCTTTCCTCTGAGTGTGCCACTCCCGGTTTTGATTGTTCCACTCCTGGCTTTTTTTGAGCTTGTGCGTAAAAATACACAGCAAAAAAAGCAGTGTGTGAATGGGGCCTTAATGCCTTCCAGGTTTCAATGTCTACAGCTTGCAGCAACAAGTAGTTCACAGTTTTATTTTGTGCTGTAGTTGTTTAACAGAAATGCAGCTATAACTTACAGCATCAAGCATTCAGTCATATAACATAGGCTAGGGTCACATTAGCGTTGTACCACTAGCCTGCCGGATTCCGGTATTATCTTAGAACTTTTTCCAGCGCCGCATAGCGTTACCGCTATGCGGTGCTGGAAAACGCTGCCCTTAGTTACCCGCTGTTTACCTTCACGACCTGTCATACAGGCAGCGGCTCGGAGTGCGATTTACAGCGCCGCACAGGAAACCGTGTCTGCAACGTTTCCTGTGCGGCGCTGTAAAGCGCACTCCGAGCCGCTGCCTGTATGACAGGTCGTGAAGGTAAACAGCGGGTAACTAAGGGCAGCGTTTTCCAGCACCGCATAGCGGTAAGGGGCCCTTTACACGCCGCCACTGCAGGATGGATACA
Organism: Allobates femoralis; assembly: GCA_033576535.1. Lineage (NCBI taxonomy): Eukaryota > Metazoa > Chordata > Amphibia > Anura > Aromobatidae > Allobates > Allobates femoralis. Next base: position 349,355,653 of record JARQOC010000001.1, read on the forward strand.
ACCCGCTACAGGCTACAAATGTAGCTTGTCGCGCCAATATCGCCCGTAGTAGCGGCGTCTGAAGACAGGACGACACAGCCGGCTACAGATACATCTGTATCCGTGCACTGCCCATAAACAGATGGCAACAAAGCCGATTGTAGCGAGCTGTATCGGCGTGTAAAGAAGGAACAGAAGGGTTGTTCCTACACCATGCTATGTAGCTGGGGCGTGACACAGGTTCCGGGTTACCGCGCCCCTTCAGCGATCATTGGAGGAAGCTCCTGCGTTGCGATTGGTTGTCGCCGCACAGGGCGGCATATTTAAGGAGCTGACGAGTCACACTACACAATTGCTCGAGCGTCAAGTATTAATCAGCCTCCTGCGATGCGTGGCCAATCATGGTATTATTGCTTTGTCCTATCAGCGTACGGACATCTCGTAATCCACAATTGTGGCACGCCTATGTGCTGTCCCTGCTGCACCAGGTACGCCCATAGTAGCTGTTTGTAGCGGTGTGTAAATGAGCTACAGATGGCTACTTGAGACACCCGGCGATGTAGCTAGCTGTAGATGTAGCGTAGCGTAGCGCACCTTGTGGCGGCGTGTAAAGAGGGTGCGTTTCCCGTTTGTAACCGTTTGGGCGTGCTCGTGCACGTGAAGTAGCGGTTGGTATCCATCCTGCAGTGGCGGCGTGTAAAGGTACCTTAACGATATGCGGCGCTGGAAAAAGTTCTAAGATAATACCGGAATCCGGCAGGCTAGTGGTACAACGCTAATGTGACCCTAGCTATAGTTCACAGTATTACCTTGTGCTTCACTTAGCAGACGTGCAGATGCAGTGAGGCCCTCTCCTATCCACCTACGTACGTTTCAATTTATTATCTTCATCAGGGTGAAGATATATAGACTGTGCAGCAGGATACTTTAAGTGGCCCAGCTTATGTGGTTTAAATTTGTAATAACATGGTACCTGTAAATGTTGTTTTAAATATATATTTTAAAAAATTGATTTATTTAATAATATATGGTTTCACTTGTTATCTGTGCACCTTTGTAGGTTTGTATATTTCCTCAGCCTCCCCAGTGATGTATATTCCGCTAGCCTCCACAGTTATATCTATGCCCCCACCATCACCAGCGCTGTATATGCTTCCAGCCTCCCCGGTGATGTATATGCTTCCACTGTCCCTAGTGCTGTATATGACTCCAGTCTTCCCTAGTGATGTATATGCCCCCACTGCCCCAGTGCTTCCTATGCTCCCATACCTTCCAAGTGCTGCATATGCTACCAACACTCCCCAGGGCTGCATGTGCCACAGGCTCTCCCCAGTGCTGTATATGCCCCTTGTCCCCACAGAGATGTATATACCCCCAGCCCCCACAAAGATGTATATGCCCCCACTGTCCCCCAGTGCTGTATATGAGCCAGCCATCCTCAGTGATGTATATTCCCCCATCGTTCCCAGTGCTGTATATTACCCAGTCCCCAGCCCTTTCCAGTGATGTATATGCTCCCTCCGTCCCCAGTGCTCCATATGGCCCTTGTTCTGCAACCCTCCCCAGTGCTGTGTATGTGCCTAGCCTCCCAAATGATGTATATGCCCCTAACCTCCACAGTGATCTATATGGCCATACTATCCCGTGCTGCATATGACCCCAACCTTCTACAGTAATAAATATTGCCCCACATAGTGCTGTACATGCTCTCAGTGCTCCCCAGTGATGACTATTGCTCCACCATTCCCAGTGATGTATATTCCCCCAGCCTTCCCAGTGCTGTACATGCCACCATCTCCAGTGCTGTACATGCCCGCCCCACACCAATGTATATGTCCTCAGAGTCTCCTGTGGTATATATTCTGCAGTCCCAGCATCTCCTATGTAATGTATATACAGCACTCTCAGTGTATCATATGTGATGTATATACAGCAGTCCCAGCATCTCCTATGTAATGTATACAGCAGTCCCAGCGTCCTCTATGTGATGCACAGTATATGCTTTACAAATCTTATTATCACTAATGGTAACTTTACACGCCGCTACAGAAGGTTAGAAACAACCGGGTGTCAGAGACAATTGTATCTTGCACCGTCAAAACACCGCGAGGTAGCGGCGTGTAAATCAGGTTGTTGCCACCGGTCACTGTTGACACCTGTTTTTGAGCAGTGCTCAAAAACAGGTTGGTTTCAACCCGATGGTAGCAGCGTCTAAATGAGGAACAGGAAGGTTTTTGCGACACTTAGTTAACTCCCTGGGGCGTGACACAGCCTCCGGGATACCGCCCCCCTTCAGCGATCATTGGTGGAAGCTCCTGCGTTACGATTGGTTATTCCTGCATAGGGCGGCATATTTAAGGAGCTGACCAGTTACACTACACAATTGCAATAGCATCATGTATTAGCCAGCCTTCCTGCGCTGGCTGGCCAATCATGATGCTATTGCTTTGTCCAATCACCGTACGAGCGCCTCGTAATCCACAACTCTGGCACTCCTATGTGTTGTCCCTGCTGCCCCAGGTCCTCCCATATTACCTTGTGGTAGCGGCTTGTAAATGAGGGAAGGTGCTCTACAGAAGGTAACCTGCGGCACCCGTCGGTGCCTCCAGGGATAGAAAAAACCTTCTGTAGAGCACCTTGTAGCAGTGTGTAAAGGCGGTATCGGGTATCGTTAGCAACCGTTGGAACGTGCTCGTGCACGTGAGACACCCGGTTATTTCTAACCTTCTGTAGCGGCGTATAAAGGTACCATAAAGGCCACTTCACACACACAGATATCTGAGTCAAATATCTGAACAGATCTCTGGTTGCAGTGAAATCATGGATACATTGTTCCATTTTGTGGCTGTGTACAACATGGAGCAATGTATCCATGATTTCACTGCAACCAGAGATCTGTTCAGATATTGGACTCAGATATCTGTGTGTGTGAAGTGGCCTTAAGAGTTGACTATGCTCCAGAACGATACAAACATGGAAAAGTAGTTGTGAGAAGCAAAATGATCAAAATCACCTGACATCACAGCCATACTAAATAGAAGCAGCTTCAGCCACCACGGTAGAGGTGAGTACATTTTTTGTCTAAACATAGCGAGATAATATTCAATTCGATAATTATGTGTGACTCCTGATTGGTGGTAGAAATTTCCAAATAGCTCTTGGCAGAAAAAAGTTCCTCATCCCTGATATAGAACACTGAGTAGTGGAGTGAAGTGATTGACAATCTAGTTGGCATGCAAAGGTGCACCTACCATGAGGCGAACTGAGTTGTTCACCTAAGGCGGCGTGGCACCTGCTGATATACAGATGGCGGCATCTGTTTTGCTTTCTTGGCATTTTTTCAGAGAATGTGAATGATAACACAACATTTTTTTTTTCCACTCATGGCTAGTGGTTGGGTGAAGCCATTTATTGTCAAACCACTATGTTTTATCTTTTTAAATCATAATGACAACCGAAAACATCCAAATGGCCCTGATCAAAAGTTCCCATACCCCAGTTGTTAATACCGTGTATTGCCCCCTCTAACATCAATGACAGCTAGAAGTCTTTTGTGGTAGTTGTGGATGCCACTCTTTCTTTTCTCAGATGCTAAAGCTGACCATTTTTCTTGGCAAAAAGCCCCAAGTTCCTGTAAATTTCTGTTTTTTCTTGCATGAACTACGTGCTTGAGTTCTCACCAGAGTGGCTTAATGAAATTGTGGTCAGGAGACTGAGATGGTCACTCCAGAAACTTCACTTTGTTCTGCTGTAGCCAATGACAGGTCAACTTGGCCTTGTGTTTTGGATCATTGTCATGTTGGAACATCCAAGTACATCCCATGCACAGCTTCCAGGCTGTTGAGTGCAAACTTGCCTCCAATATTTGCTGAGAACGTACTGCATTCATCTTGTCTTCAACTTTAACCAAGTTTCCTGTGCCTTTGTAGCTCCTACATCCTCACATTATCAGCGACCCACCTCCGTGCTTTATAGTAGGAATGGTGTTCTTTTCATCATAGGTTTTGTTGACATCTCTCAAGATGTAATGTTTATGGTTGTGGCCAAAAAGTTCGACTTTAGTTTAAGCACTCCAAATTACCTTGTTCCAAAAGTTTGGAGGTTTGTCTCTGTGCTGTTTGGCGAATTTTAGGCGAGATACTTTGTGGCATTTACGCAGTAATCTCTTTCTTCTGGTGACTCGGCCATGCAGCCCATTTTTCTTAAAGTGCCTCCTTATTGTGCATCTTGAAACAGCCACACCGCTAGTTTTTATTGAGTCCTATATTTCAGCTGATGTTATTTGTGGGTTTTTCTTTGCATCCTGAACAATTTTCCTGTCAGTTGGGACCAAAATATTTGTTGGTCTACCTGATCGTGGTTTGGTTTTTACAGAGCATTGATTTTCAATTTGTTAATCACAGTTTCAACACTGCTGACTGGCATTATCAATTCCTAGGATATCTGTTTGCATTCTCTCCCTGTTTTGTACAATTCAATTATCTTTTCCCGTAGATCTGTTGACAATTCTTTTGCTTTCCCCATGACTCACAATCCAGAAAAATCAGTGGCTGGATGAAAGATGCAGGAATCTGCCTGGATCGTGGAAACCCACTCAGCTTTTAAGCACACACACTAATTATAAGCAAACAGGTTGTCACCACTTCACGGCCTGGTGCACTTGCCCTGCAGCCTGCCTCCTCTCCTCTGCTCTCCCTTACCTCCTCACGTCCTGTCCAGGGGCAGGGGCCCCGTGCTCTGGTCATCCACCGTCGCTCCCTGAGGTCCAGGTCCCGTCCCTGCAGACATGCCGCCCGGGTCCACGCTCCCAGGCCTGCTGCACTTCCTTCATCATCTCCTTTCCCAGGGCACACATAGGGGGCGGGCCCACGTGCTTACAGGCATTTATGGAGACAGCTCACCCTTACTCCCGCCCCTTCCTCCCGGCCTATCACCAACAGGCTTTGGGGATAAAAAGGTCTCAGACACTCCAGGACTTTGCCAGGGCAACTTCTATCTTACTGAAGTTGCAGCTCCAGGTCTCTCTCAGTTAGGGCTATGCAGTCTAGTTCGCTGTACTTATCTGTGTTCCTATTGTCCTAGGTCGGGTCTGGCAGTTCTTCTGTACTTCGTGTCCTGGCTCCTGTGCTGTTACCTGCTGTCACCGGTCGGCTTCTACCCGCTGAGTTCTCCCCGATTAAGCCTGTTCCCTGTCTTACCCCTAGGGTCGGTTCAACACGGTTGTCCGCCTCATCGGCCCCTTCACAGCTGTTCAAGGGGAAATCCCTGCTAGGGGGTCAATCCATCCTTGGGCTCGTGGTAGGAGGTACCCCGGTGTTGTGGTTCCGTGGCCTTCCTTAGGGGCGCCTTTCATATATATCGCTGTACCTTGCAAAAAAGCTTTTTGAATCTGATTTCCTGGTCTGGCTCTCCCTATCTGGTATCAGCAGCTGCCATATTTGCGGTCCAGTGGGTCCCCCCGATAGATCCGTCCGTAGGGCGTGACACAGGTCTCAGATCAGGATGTTACCTTTATTAGCCTTTCAAACCCATTTGTGCCAACTTCTGTGCACATTATCAAGCCAAAATCACCAGGGAATGTGAACTTTTGATCAGGGTCATTTGGATGTTTTTAGTTGTCATTGTGATTTAAAAAGAGAAAACATGGTAGTTTGACAATAAATGGCTTCACCCAACCACTAACCATGAGTGGAAAAAAAGATTTTGTGTTATCATTCACATTCTCTGAAAAAAGGCCAAGAAAGCAAAAAATCTGCTGGGTATGTAAACTTTTGAGCACAACTGTATATGAAGGACAATGGGGAGGGCTTTATATATTTGGGGGATGCCTTATAGTATATGGAGCAATGGAGGACTATGAGAGCGCTTTATATGTATGGATGATGCATTATAGTGTATGGAGCAATGGATAAACATTGGGGCACTTTATATATATATGGGGGAGTACATTGTAGTATATGAAGGGCTATGGGGTGCATTACACTATATGGAGGATTTTGAGGGTGCTTTTTAGTCTATGGAGAACTATGGGGAGGGCATTATAATATATGGAGGATTATTGGGGGTGCATTATAATATATGGAGGTGCATTATGCTATATGAAAGACTTTGGGGGTACATTATAATATATGGAGAACTATGGATGATGCATTATAATATATGGAGCTAATTTTACTATATGGAAGCCATTATAATATTTGGAGGGCTGTAGCGACCGGTGGTAAGGCCGCGGGTGTGTGTGTATGATTTTTCTCAACAGAATCCCCATACTCAGGTTTAACCGATAATAACGTTTCTTTACTGGCAAACATGTTTATATCACAGTCAACCGAACTATATGCGCACTTGTATATATTAGAGTCTCTGAATCTTCACTTCTGCCGGGTACGCAGCAAGAAAAAAACACAACAATGAAGGTATCTTTCCCTAACTTTCCCTAAAATCACGTACCAGTTTATCACAGAAGAAGATGTCGCTCCCACGTAGCAGGCCTGGGGATTTCCTCAGTCTTCTTCTTTGGTCTCCTTCCGCAGGTAACAGAATTTTCTTTGTTAGTCTCTCCCAGTCTCAGGGCACACCGAGCAGCAGAAGGGAGCCCACAGCAGCACAGAAGTCTCTCTCAGTCTCGGGGGCACACCGAGCAGCAGCAGGAGGGAGATCACGGCAGTACAACTGGCTCCCTTATGTCGGTCACGGCCCCTGCACATGCACCCTGGGTGCTCGGCGGGCAAGGTTTTGCAGAGCGGCCAGAGTCACAGCACCAAAGTCCAGTGGCCCAGGATCAGTCACAGGGGCTTCTGTGGGGTGATTTTTCCGGCAAGGTGTTGCAAAGTAGTCCACTTTCAACAGACATCCACAGGCAGATCTTCTCTGGTTCAACTCTGGATTTATGCTGCACTGATTCTCTGCTTTCACTTCCTGGGTAAACAACAGAGATGGTGGGGGATTTCCACCCTCTGTGATTGTAGAGTCCATTGATGCCCCCTGGTGGACAAGTGCGGACTGTGCACAGTTCATTTCAGTGTCAATTTCAATAATACAATCTGAATTGTACACCTCATTACATACCCCCCCACTTAAAGGTTGACAGTCCCTGTCAACAACCATCGGCTCCAAGGCAGTGATGGCCGTTGATATCACAGGGATTGATCTCCGGCGGAGTAGGGACCTCTGTTGGGGGAAACCGTCATCCCCCCGTTCACCTTCGCTCCCTTGTTCAGGGCTCACAATATCTCCAATAAACTCAGTCACGTTTTCTACCCGGGGAGAGTAGGATCGCCGGCGGTAGCGGCGCCGGTTGGGGGCAAATCTGCTTCCTTTAACGGGAACACCCCCAGGACCGGTGACATCGGCAGCCTCTGTACCCCTCTCTCCCTTCACAACATCAAACTGTACCACCTCCCCATCACCAACACTGCGGAGGCACTTACGAGGATTGTTACGCTTTATGGCAGTCTGATGTACAAACACGTCATCCTTTGTGTCATTCCTGTTGATGAAGCCATACCCATCGCGGACATTAAACCACTTCACTGTCCCCTGGACCCGAGTGGCCAGCACTTGCTTATTGGTCTGGCTCTGTCTCTTCACACCCTTTTCCCTGATCTCCCCTGCCGAGCGAACCGCTTTGGCTGGGGCGTCTAGTTTAAAGGTGGCTGCTGTTGTGGGACATGACTTGCTGGTTCTGGTATATCGGACCCCGGGTGGGGGATGCGGACAACGGTTTGCCCTATGGCGGGGGTCGCCGCATGTCCAGCACCTTCCCATAGGCCGACTGGGTTGCTGTCTCGCTTGTTGGTCTAGCATGAGCTGTAGCTGTAGTATCTGTTTCTGCAACTCTGCTACTATCTGCTTCAATTCCTCCGTATCACTGTTCGGAGTGCTGGCACCGGATATGGACCTGCAGGCTGTAGTATAAGTCTGGTTATAAGCTACTACCGGGAGGAGATTCTGTTGATCACACATCCTGCCGACTACGCCAGATGTAGCGACCGGTGGTAAGGCCGCGGGTGTGTGTGTATGATTTTTCTCAACAGAATCCCCATACTCAGGTTTAACCGATAATAACGTTTCTTTACTGGCAAACATGTTTATATCACAGTCAACCGAACTATATGCGCACTTGTATATATTAGAGTCTCTGAATCTTCACTTCTGCCGGGTACGCAGCAAGAAAAAAACACAACAATGAAGGTATCTTTCCCTAACTTTCCCTAAAATCACGTACCAGTTTATCACAGAAGAAGATGTCGCTCCCACGTAGCAGGCCTGGGGATCTCCTCAGTCTTCTTCTTTGGTCTCCTTCTGCAGGTAACAGAATTTTCTTTGTTAGTCTCTCCCAGTCTCAGGGCACACCGAGCAGCAGAAGGGAGCCCACAGCAGCACAGAAGTCTCTCTCAGTCTCGGGGGCACACCGAGCAGCAGCAGGAGGGAGATCACGGCAGTACAACTGGCTCCCTTATGTCGGTCACGGCCCCTGCACATGCACCCTGGGTGCTCGGCGGGCAAGGTTTTGCAGAGCGGCCAGAGTCACAGCACCAAAGTCCAGTGGCCCAGGATCAGTCACAGGGGCTTCTGTGGGGTGATTTTTCCGGCAAGGTGTTGCAAAGTAGTCCACTTTCAACAGACATCCACAGGCAGATCTTCTCTGGTTCAACTCTGGATTTATGCTGCACTGATTCTCTGCTTTCACTTCCTGGGTAACAACAGAGATGGTGGGGGATTTCCACCCTCTGTGATTGTAGAGTCCACTGATGCCCCTGGTGGACAAGTGCGGACTGTGCACAGTTCATTTCAGTGTCAATTTCAATAATACAATCTGAATTGTACACCTCATTACAGGGCTCTGTGGGGGGCATCATAATACTTGGAGGGCTATGAGAAAACCTTTATACTTTATGGAGGGCTATTTGAGTGCTGTGTTCGGGGTCATTATACAGTGTGAAGAGGTTTAGGGGTCATTATACTGTATGTGGGTCCATTATACTGCATGTAGGGCTATGTGGTGGTCACAGTTGGGGATCCTATTGTGCCGGGTTGTTGAGGTTGCTACAGTAGCATCATGGGGAGGGTAATGTGGAGGAACTCAGTTTGGGGGATCATACAGTGTTTGTAGAGGGTCATGTGAAGAATCAGTGTGGGGGTAGCTTATAGTGTTTGTGGGACACTTTTGTTGGCATCATACTTTATGGGGCAATGAAAGAGGAAGGTAGGTATTTCAATAGGTGGAAAATTACTTTGTAAGGGCTGAAAAGTTTTGAGATATCTTTTAAGTGACCCAGCCAAATATTCTTTGTTTTGGGAGGGGGTGGGACCCAATTAGAACTTTTGCTATGGGGCCCCATGATTTCTATGTACATCTGGTACAGGATGCATTGTCATTTTCACATACACCTCTGCTGCAGATCTGTTTGGCCATAACTTCCACGTCCAATACCGCCCTTCGTTGCATACAGGCATTCCAACTATGTTTTTTCCAAGCTGCAGTTGGTCAGTGGTGCTCGTCCCCCTTCCCGCTCCCACATCCCTTCCTCAACTCAAATGGAAGTGCCCTGCTATTAGCTCCAGACAGCTGCGTGTGTGGCAATTGTGATTGGCTAAACGTTTTGGGAAAAGAAGGCATTGTCTGTTGGGGAAGATGCGCCATTTTACCTGCTAGTTGATGCTCAGAGTGCAGGTTGTTGCATGAGGTGTGTGGACAGTGATGCATTCTGTACATGTTTGACTAGTTAGTGCCAGTCTGCAGCCTCATTAGAGCTGCCCATAGTTTAGTAGGTACAGTATGTGCCAGAGATAATAGGTTGGCAATAAGTGCTGCCTCCCGTGGTAGCTGATTAGAGGTTTTAGCTACGGTATAAGGACACTGTCTGCCTACAAAACCACAGCTCTCCCAGCCATCCCTGTGTGTCTGTATGTTTGTGCCAAGCCTGCCATTGCCATTAAATTTGTTCTTGATTCTTCTGTATGGTTCCTGTATGTGGCACTGACATCCTTGTTTTTTGGGGAGGGGAGTTCACTGTTTGAAGTTCACTTCAGGCAGCAGAGAGGCTAGTTTCCCACGTCGGCATGTAACTGCAAGTATGCAAATTGCATACTTGCGGTGACATCATGATTGCTGGAACTGACAGAGCTGAATCCTCAAGGTACCGTCACACGGGGAGATATCGCCGGCGATGTTGCCGGGGATCGCGGGAGCGCGCATCCCTGACAACATCGCCGGTGAGATGTCACACTGAGCAACTTACCGGCGATGTCGCCGGCTAGTTGCCACGGCTATCGCTCGCTGAGTTGCCCAGCAACCCAGCGAGCGATAACCCGCAATGTTGTAGATAGGCGGAATCGCCCGTAACATTGCGGGTTGCCGCGTTACACAGGGCGATCAGGCAGAATCGCCTGAGCAACATCGCCAGGTTTCCCAACATTGTTGGGAAACCTGGCGATGTGACTCAGGCGATTCATCGCCTGATTATCGCCCTGTCACACGAGGCAACTCGCCGGCGATGTCGCCGCAACCTGGCCACGCCCCTCGGTTGCCGGCAACATCGCCGGCGATATCTCCCCGTGTGACGGTACCTTAATGGTGTGTATACTGCAAACCATTAGTATGCAACAGACTGCACTGCTTACCTACATATGATGTAGCGATCTTTTTAAGGAGTTAACAGTTTTAGCAGTTTTGGCACTTCAGCATGAGTTTTCTTCCAGAAAAAGGTAAAAGTGGGTAATTAACCTATTACAATATTTCTGAAATTACATTTGCAGCATAAAAATGTAATTACTTTTCATGGAATGTACATAGAAATTGTGTTTTTTCATTTTGTCTAAGGAAGCAATCCACAATTTTAGACATGAGGGAAAGTTGGAAATAAACTATTTTAAGTAAAAAAAAAAATCACTGACTGCAACCACTGCTATCTTTCCTTGTCTTACCTGCAGCAAACAAATGTCTGTGCCAGCATCTGCTCAGTTACAGCTGTATTGACCTCTTTGGGAGAAGGTTGCTTTCTTGATTTTGGAGAGAAAGAAATCACCTTGTCCTGGCTTTCGGCATCTTTCATTAGTGTGTGAGCTGTAGTGTCTGTACCGCTATTTCTCTCCTTTATGCTGACAACAATAACTAGCAGCATAAGAGCATTTTATAGCAGATATATAAATTGATTTGTGCCTTTAAAAATGGACGCTGCGCTGTTTTATGGAACTATGACACATATTAGTGGACAGAGAATAACTCAGTACAGATAAGAGCTTGTAACTTCAGGTTATTAGCAACAGCCAGTAGGTTATATTGTACACTGGCTCAATAAATTTCTGGATTGCATTCTGGAAACAGTAGGTAGTAATGAAGTTTCTCACATCTGATTGTGATAGGTATTTTTTGTATTGTTCTTCAACAAAAAAAGGGGATCGTTACAAAACCAGAGAAAATACTTTCAGTAGTGGAAATCATATATAACCATCTAAACATTACATCATAGCTTCCCTCACCTTTATTGGTTTTCTACCATCTTTCTTCTGAATTTTAAGAATTTATGGTATTTTCAAGTGTCACATTCTGGAATTGTGGCGCCCATGCAGATCCAGTCGCCACAGAAGTACTACTTCCCTGTTAGGGTGTAGTATCCCACTCATTGGTAAGGGGAGTAAGACCGCTGCTGGGACACACAGACCACACTAGGAACATTTGTAGTGGGGTTGGGTGGTGAAGGGAATTAGTTAGAGGGAGCACTTTGGGAAGAGTGAGGTCAGAAAGAACACACGTAGATGACGTGGAATATGTGACAGAGGACGTAAGTAGAGCAGGGAAGATCTAGAACGTAGGAGAGACAGTTGAACAGTTGAGGAGAGAGTTGACCAGCTGAGGAGAGGCGGTAAAACAGCTGAGGAGAGACGATTGAACAACAAGGGTCGAGTTGGAGGGAAACTATAGTAAGAACAACTGTCACAGAAAGAAAGAACTTAAGTGTCCAGAGGACTGGAGCAAGTGGGAGCTCGTCCTAAGGACGAACCCTTGAGCAGAACATCACCCAAGTGACTCCGTGAGGAAGAGGGGGTTCCAGAGGATTTGAGCAATCCACCTGTGGGACTCGCATCCATTGTCAAGCGCAGGCAAGTAGAGGGATTAGTCTGCAAGGGACACTGGTAACCCAAAAGACTAGAGAAGACCAGGCTCAGCTACCAACCCAGAGGCTGTGCTACTTTCAAGGTGACACAGTCGACAACCACTCACATCTGCTGAAAAGGTGGCAACCATAGGGCTAAGGGGAGATACTGCAGGAGAACGGCTAGGAAAAGCCCACAGTCACTGGCTCAGAGCTCTGTGTGGCGAGTCGCAAGGCAGGAAGGGTGAAGCAAGCGCTGTGTGAGATGACCTGGAAAGGACAGAGAAGGGATACCGGTTACATACCATCCTATTACCAGTGAGTAGCTGGATCCCTGCCTCTGAAAACCCAGTGCTTGGCGGGCTGCTGCACCAAGATTGTAAGTAAAAGACCTAAAGACAGTAACCCGCTGTATCTGTGAACTTTCTTAACGCGTCTGAAGCACCTGAAACACAACTACCAACTCACCTTTGGCCACCTTAGGGGTCAGCCCTACTCCTAGAGGGCTTAAGAACTTTGCTGCCTCCAACCATCGGCCCCTAGGAAGGCTGTCGTGCAGCGGCGTCCATTGACAGCCGCAACCTGCGGGTGGCGTTACGTATAAATTAACCAAGATCCTCAGGTCCAGTCATCCCTGCCCAGAATGAACCCTCCACGCCAGATCTCTGTCACTAAGAGAGACATTTCTTCATTCAAATGCAAAGGGGGAAGGGAAAGGCCGCTCCACCGCCCATTAACCTCCTGGATTCCAGCACCTGGTGTGGCAGCTTTGGCAATTGCCCAGGAAACAATGTAAAGTAGAAAACAACGGTGCTTGTCTTCTTGAATTTCTCTTTATTATTTTATGAAAATTATAAAATCTTTCAGCGTGCTAGCTGGGCGCTAGACGCGTTTCGGAAGAACAACTTCCTTACTCATTAGCAAATACAAAATGCAAAAACTTATGCATATATAGAAAAGAAACCTCCACCCACAGCTGAACATAGTTTACAATGGTAATAATAAAGAAATTGAAACCCTTTCACATGTTATGGAGTTGAACCTTGCACAAAAGGAGTATTAAACTGCTTTCTAATACACAACTAATTACTATTCTTAAATATGATACAATATATATATTTGGTATCTTTATGAATTTTCACCTTTGATGTTTTCATTTTGTTTCTTTTCTTTTCTTTCCTTATATGATGGAAAACCAGTATACTATCATACAGAGAACATTTCAGTGTGTATTAATATATTTATGATGATTATCACATATTAATAAATTCTGTTATTACACTCCTGATGTGCATTTGTTGCATTGTTCAAGCATATTCAAAATTAGATCATCCTAGTAACTTTATAGCAAGACCTGTTTTTTATTTTATTTATGATTATATTACTTTCTGTCTTCTTTTCAGTTATTACTCTGTGAAAAAGGGAAAAAAAAAGGGAAAAAAAAGGGGGGGAGGGGGGGTGGGGGTTATGTCTGTAGTTACTTATGTTTTTATGTTATTAAAATCCTTTCTAAATTGAGTGACAAAAGTGGGATGATATGTATCAAAATCCCCATTTTGATCTATTTCACAGATGGACATATTTTCAGAGTGTAAATTTCCAAGCTTTTTTTGGTGTCTTTAGTGTCACTGCTTTTTTAAGGCTTTGATGTTAAAATCCTTACTAAATTAAATGACAAAAAAGGGAGGATGTGTATTGAAATCCCTATTATTGTCTATTTCACAGACAGGCACATTTTCTGAGTGTAAATTTCTAAACTTATTTTTGTTTTTATTTTCAACGTTTTTTTTTTTTCTTTTCATATGCTGATTTTTCTGCCCCGGCCTGCGATAGGGATTTACTCCACAATGTTTAATGCTCATTATATAGTCCACATCTTATAAACTTAATCATCATAATTATATTAATACACACTGAAATGTTCTCTGTATGATAGTATATTGGTTTCCATCATATAAGGAAAGAAAAGAAAAGAAACAAAATGAAAACATCAAAGGTGGAAATTTATAAAGATACCAAATATACTGTATATATTGTATCATATTTAAGAATAGTAATGAGTTGTGTATTAGAAAGCAGTTTAATAAAAAAGAGGCGTGGCCTGCAGCTCCATGTAGACACGTTTTGTAGGAGCTCAGGTGCTGCAAGAGCAAAAAAGCGACGGATTTGGTGCCCACACGGTCACTAAACCCACCAAAGCTTATGGACCATTAGAGGAACCCCTCAAGTTCACATGGGGTGACTTATTTGCAGAATCCCAACAATCAGAACTAAAAGGAAACTACTGCCAGCCTCATCCCTGCACTCCCACAGCACCAGCGCCATCTTGACTCTGAGGGAGAAGGAGAAGCTGAGAACTTCATCTCCACAGAGCACACAGGAGAACTACTAAAAGACCGGGAGGCACCCAGTGAACTGCTTCACACATTCTAAGCACCGGAGCCGTGACACAGACCCGGACAAGACTGGGGACTGCACAGGAGATAGTACCTGAACAACCGCTGCGGCGCCACCGCGGGAAGCTGAAGGAGGACGGAGCCCAGGGGAACACCAGGTGACTGAGGAGTCTCCGGTGGGTGAGTCAGAGCGGCACTGTCTCGGTGCCGAGTAAAAAACTCTGAAGTAACGTGCACTACATTCAGTACGGCGGCCGGCGGAGGGATATGCTGGCAGAAAGTAGTCCACGCCACATAACCACGCCCCCTTATGACATCACCCGCACACTGAGTTAAAGCAGCACAATAGGAAAGCTCAAGTGAGAGGCATAATTAACCATTGAGCTGCAGGAAGCAGCACAATACAAACACACAAGTGAGAGGCATAATTAACCATTGAGCTGCAGGAAGCAGCAAAATACAAATACACAAGTGTGAGAGGCATAATTAACCATTGAGCTGCAGGAAGCAGCAAAATACAAATACACAAGTGTGAGAGGCATAATTAACCATTGAGCTGCAGGAAGCAGCAAAATACAAATACACAAGTGTGAGAGGCATAATTAACCATTGAGCTGCAGGAAGCAGCAAAATACAAATACACAAGTGTGAGAGGCATAATTAACCATTGAGCTGCAGGAAGCAGCAAAATACAAATACACAAGTGTGAGAGGCATAATTAACCATTGAGCTGCAGGAAGCAGCAAAATACAAATACACAAGTGTGAGAGGCATAATTAACCATTGAGCTGCAGGAAGCAGCAAAATACAAATACACAAGTGTGAGAGGCATAATTAACCATTGAGCTGCAGGAAGCAGCTGTAGATTCATTCATAAACTCTCACTGAAACAAGTTTGTGTGTGTGTATACATACACACAGAACCTATAAGCATAATCCAGTTTAGGATTCAGCTGATCCAAACTAAGCTACTCCAATAATAAACAACTAACCAGGAGGAAATAACCCCCATAAGTTAATACTAATAATACAACCTGAAGAACTCACTCTTGGTAGGAAGAGGTCTACTAGCAAGAGGGACTACTGAGTCCCCAGCGCACCCCAGCCTCGCAGAACTAGGATACAACACCAAATATTAAGAGACACTTCTTTAATCAATCTATAGAATTACTCTGAGATAATTATCCATATCAGCAAATAATCTGATTACAAGACCTTCTTTAACACAGGGGTATGTCTTCAAAAACTAAAGGAAAGCTGATTCAGAACATAACAGACCAAAAAATGGAATCTAACACCACAATCACCAAGAGCAAAATTCCGGCTCTTGCCTACAGCCCAAACAAAACTACCAAAAACAAAGACAAACCCTGTCAAGATGTTAAAAAGTCTGAAAAGGAGGAATTTATAGGAGACCTAATGGTTTTTCGAGCCTACAGTCACCAGCTCAAAAAGAAAAGAAATTGACTCACCATCTCACAATAGATCCAAACAAAATGAGAACGAAGGGAACCAATCGCAAATAAGGAGCCCAGCTAGACAAAAAATAAGGGTTACCCAAGAAGAGATGGGTCAGACGTCCAACCCCGAACCCGGTCATCCTCCAGACAGAGACTTCTTCCTTAAACTTTTTTCCTCATTAAAAGTAGAAATTAAAGAACAGTTTTCAGAAATCAAGACATCTATCAACGCGATTAACTCTAGGATGGACACGAATGACAAAAAAGTGGAAGAACTCAAACAAGAAATTGAATCGCAAAACACAGAACTAACCAAAGCGAAAACACAAATTAAAACTCTAACAGACAGGATAATTGACAGGGAGGATCGTGACCGCAGATCAAATCTGAAAATAAGAGGCATATCGGAATCAGTCAAACCCCAGGAATTGATCAATTACATCAAGTCTCTCATAAAAAAACTACATCCTTCTCTACCAGAAATTGAAACCTCCATAGAAAGAGCACACAGACTACCCAGACCACAACGCCTGCCAGACGACATTCCGCGAGACGTTATAGTCAGATTCACCTTCTACCAGACCAAAGAAAAGATTAATAATTACATCAGACAAAACAACCAATTACCTTCCCCCTACGAGAATCTCAAGATCTTCTCGGACTTCTCAAAAGATACCATGCAAAAAAGAAGATCTCTGAAACCTATCACAGACGTTCTGCAGAAAAACCAGATCATCTACAGATGGGGAAGACCCTCCAACTCCATTATCTTTGTGCACAAACAAAAAACCGTCACAATAGAAGACACCGAGACCGGACTCAAGACACTAAAGAATCTACACATTAATGGCTAAATCACCCCTCAACTATAAGAAAGGTCCGAAAATTTAATGCACCTAAGGCCCAAACAAGAGCCCACCAAGGAAGTTTCACAACTGTTCACACTGAACACTTCCTTCCTAAAGACTTGAACTTAATAAGACTTGAACTAGTCTTTCTTTCCCTTTCTTTCTCCCTACTTTCCCTCTTTTATCCAAACCAACAGTGTTTATACTCCACAACAAATCAATAACCATTTACAGAAATGACCATCAAGTTTATGACTGTAAATGCGAATGGATTAAATTCTCCACAAAAACGTTTCCATGTGTGGAAAGAACTAAACTCGAACCATGTAGATGTAGCGGGAATTCAGGAAACCAGGTTTGCAGAAGGCAAACAACCAAAATTCAGCAACAAAAAGTACCCATTCGTTTTTCTCTCGTCAAACGTCAAGAAAAGAGCAGGAGTTGCAATCATCATTAGAGACTCACTAAAATTCGAGGAGATCAATGTTATCAAAGACTGTGAAGGAAGATTCATAGTGATGATTTGTAAATTAAATGATGCAACTTATACACTAGCAAACATTTATGCTCCCAACAAGGGCCAAACTACATTTATAAAGCGCTTCTTTAAAATTGTCCAGGAGAACCAGAAAGGCACACTCCTAGTTTTTGGCGACTTTAACGCTGTACCTAACCCTCTTCTAGATTCATCCAATAAATCCAGAAACATTAATACACAGATAGATGGCCTCATCAAAAATGAAGAACTCTTTGACGTGTTTAGATGCCTTCATACATCTTCAATAGAATTCACCCACTACTCAAATGTTCATAAAACTTTCTCAAGAATCGATCTAGTTCTGACAAATATTTATTCGCTAAATAAAATTAAATCAATTAACATACTACAAAGAACGTGGTCAGACGACTCACCTATAATATTTGAAACTTCCATTAACCCTCCTTTTAACAACAACGCACCATGGAGAGCAAATTCATACCTATTCTCGCACCCCCAGTACAAACAAAGAATACAGGAAGAATTAAAAAATTATTTTAAAATAAACGACACCAAAGACATATCCATTACAACACTATGGACAGCACACAAAGCTGTAATAAGAGGCATACTGATCCAACTTAATGCACAACACAGGAGGTCACTTCAAGGCCAAACAAAAAAAATTATCCAAGATATCAAGTTGCTAGAAGAAGATATCATCGCAAGCCCTACTGATGTTAAACATCAGAATTTGTTGAAACTTAGAATTGAACTGAGATCCTTATTAACCCACGATTATGACAAAATTGTTAGACTAACTAAATCCAACTTTTATTCGAACATTAATAAACCAACAAAAACTTTTGCAAACCTTATTAAAATCCACAGATCCAGAACCAATATACACCAAGTTAAAAGTAAAGATTAAGAAGACACCATTAGAAATATCAAAAATCTTTGCAGAATTTTACAGGAACCTATACAATCTAAAAGATGACACTTCTGAAACTAGACCCTTAATTTCAAATATTAAAAAATTCCTGGATGAGATTACACTCCCATCTCTCTCGGTTGAAGAATTAACCATGCTCAACGAACCTTATACAGAAAGTGAAATCTCAAAAACAATCAACTCACTAAGCAAATGTAAATCACCGGGACCAGATGGGATACAAAACGAATATTATTTGAATAATGAAGCCATACTCACTCCCTACCTAACGAAATTAATAAACTCCTTAACCGATAAAAAGCATACGATACCCCAAGAAATGCTACAAGCCATAATCTCAGTCATCCCCAAAAACAAAGGAGACAAAGAACTAGTATCCAACTACAGACCCATATCACTATTAAACACAGACTTAAAAATAATCACAAAAACTATCAATTCGAGAATACAGCACATTTTACCAAATTTAATTACAGATGATCAAGTAGGATTCACCCAAAATAGAAATTCAACAGACGCAACTAGGAGAATTCTAAACCTAATTTCAAATTCAGAAATCACAAACAAGCAGCTAGTGTTGGTCTCTGTCGATGCCGAAAAGGCATTCGACAGAGTCCAATGGGACTACCTTTTTGAGGTGCTCCAAAAGTTTGGCTTTCAAGGGAATATCTTAAATACAATTAAAACCCTCTATGTAAATCCATCTGCAAGAATCCTTACCAACAATCATCTCTCCGATCCGATCCCATTAACTAATGGAACTAGACAGGGTTGCCCTCTTTCCCCATCTCTATTTAATCTGTTCATTTAACCACTAGCTCAGAAAATTAGAACAAACCAAGAAATAACTGGCATAAACTTCAATCAAAATGACTATAAAATATGTTTATTTGCGGACGACATCATCTTAACTCTCACCAATCCAACCTCCTCCATTCCCAATCTCTCAAGGTACCGTCACACAGGGACATATCGCCGGCGATGTTGCCGGCAACCGAGGGGCGTGGCCAGGTTGCGGCGACATCGCCGGCGAGTTGCCTCGTGTGACAGGGCGATAATCAGGCGATGAATCGCCTGAGTCACATCGCCAGGTTTCCCAACAATGTTGGGAAACCTGGCGATGTTGTTCAGGCGATTCTGCCTGATCGCCCTGTGTAACGCGGCAACCCGCAATGTTACGGGCGATTCCGCCTATCTACAACATTGCGGGTTATCGCTCCCTGGGTTGCTGGGCAACTCAGCGAGCGATAGCCGCGGCAACTAGCCGGCGACATCGCCGGTAAGTTGCTCCGTCTGACAGCTCACCAGCGATGTTGTCAGGGATGCGCGCTCCCGCGATCCCCGGCAATATCGCCGGCGATATGTCCCTGTGTGACGGTACCTTTAGCAACAATGCAAGAATTTGCAAACATCTCATGCTATAAATTAAATATTGAAAAAACTCAGGTGTTAAACTTTAACCTGAATGAACAAACCATTGATTCTCTGCAACAAAACACACCCTTCAATTGGAAAGCTGATAACTTAAATTATCTAGGCATAACTATTACAAAATCAATTAATACTATCTACGAAGCAAATTTACAGTCTTTATACAAGAAAATTCAGAATGACATCATTCACATCTCCAAAACTGAACTCTCCTGGGTAGGGAAAATAGAGGCTTACAAGCTATTCATCCTACCTAAAATTCTCTATGTCTTTAGATCTATCCCGCTACACCTTACACAATCCTGGTGCAAGAAATTACAATCTCTGCTCTCTAAATTCATTTGGGGAGGGAAAAAACCAAGAGTCTCCCTAACTACAATACAAAAGAGCAGAAATAAGGGAGGACTTGCAGTCCCAAACATCTCTGCCTACTACAACTCCACAATGGTTAAACTTAGCCAAAAATGGTGGAACAACTGTAATAAACCAAGATGGGTAGAATTAGAAAAAACTAGCCGACAAATGCAGGACCTCAGATGGATTCTCCTTGCTTACCTTTGTGATAAGAACAAAAAGCTACCAAAAGAACCAATACTCAAGGCAACTATTCATGCATGGAGATCACTAGTGGCAACCACATCATCCTCCCAACCAAAGATGCCTCCGAGATGGATCCCAATGACGGCGCTTACAGCTTTCACTACAAATATCAAGTCCCAAACATGGATGAGCAAGGGGATTAAAACTTTGGCAGATATAATGGACAACGAAAACCATCTTCTACCTTTCTCACTGCTTCAACACAAATTCAAACTACCCAAAGAAGAACTACCAAACTGGAACAAGATAAAACTACTTCTTGACAAAATCAACAACAATCTCTACCTACCACACTTCGTAACTCAACTAATACGATTCGGACAAGCAAACATTTTTTGGACCCTAAAAAACATATATTCAGAGTTCAACCAGGATTCAAAAATGATACTATCACCGGCCATGGAGAGTTGGGCTAAGGAACTACACACAACAATACCATTGAAATCTTGGGAATTAACCTACAAAATTGTATATAAAAGTATTACTAATGCTTCACTTATCGAGAACTTTTATAAAACGGCCACAAGATGGTATTATACCCCAATAAGAGTCCGCAAGTTCGACGCCGGACAATCCTCTAAATGCTGGAGGAACTGTGACAATTTAGGAACCATGGAACATATGTTCTGGGAATGTCCTTTACTTCAAGACTATTGGGGGAAAATTCAATTATTTATCAACGAAATTGCTGAAATAGAAATAAGTCTGACACCGGAATTAGCTCTACTACTGATAGACATCAATGAGATCCCCATACATTCGAGAGCTCTGGTGGTACATATTCTACTAACTGCCAAGACTCTAATTACAAAAAAATGGAAGGAAACTACTCCTCCAACATTTACTTCTTTGATTGACATCATAGCGGCACACAACGTCTACGAATGGACACACGCTATAAGAAATAATCTACTGAAGAGATATACCAAAAAATGGAAACAATGGAACAATCATTTTCCTACAAATAAAAATAATTCTGTTGTGGAACA